>JAKCPI010018832.1:0-26346 GCA_023213315.1 Euborellia annulipes | reverse complement strand
TTTTAATTTGATTTGTTTAAATAATACATGTATAAATGATTTGAATTTTTTTTATTAGAGACCATTTAGACGATAATAAAATTGAATATTTAAGCCCTAAAAGTAATAAATGAGGAATCAAGTGTGAATTCTCTCTTGTTGTCTCTCAGTCAATATTTATCAAACATTTTCTATTAATTATAATTTTATTTAGTAAAATAATTACTATGTTTTAAATAAAAATCTTTTAAAGAATTATATATATCATGTGTTGGTCCATGAGGTAATTATGAAAAACATATAACCAAGTATTTATTAATTTAAATAAGCGAAAAATGTAGGTACCGCCGGGATTTGCACCACGGATCTTGTCGATTTACGCTCAACACGCCCTACTGTTGGACCACAGTACGCACTCGCTTATTTAAATTATGATAGATCGCTGATTTCAGTCTACTAGAGAAACGCCGCTCTAATCAAGCGTTCAGATTTCTCCGCTGCTGAGGCGCGATCTAGATGAACGTTTTGAGAAATTAACTCAATTATGCAATTAATAAATAAAGAATTATATATATCATGTGTTGGTCCATGAGGTAATTATGAAAAACATATAACCAAGTATTTATTAATTTAAATAAGCGAAAAAATGTAGGTACCGCCGGGATTTGCACCACGGATCTTGTCGATTTACGCTCAACACGCCCTACTGTTGGACCACAGTACGCACTCGCTTATTTAAATTATGATAGATCGCTGATTTCAGTCTACTAGAGAAACGCCGCTCTAATCAAGCGTTCAGATTTCTCCGCTGCTGAGGCGCGATCTAGATGAACGTTTTGAGAAATTAACTCAATTATGCAATTAATAAATAAAGAATTATATATATCATGTGTTGGTCCATGAGGTAATTATGAAAAACATATAACCAAGTATTTATTAATTTAAATAAGCGAAAAATGTAGGTACCGCCGGGATTTGCACCACGGATCTTGTCGATTTACGCTCAACACGCCCTACTGTTGGACCACAGTACGCACTCGCTTATTTAAATTATGATAGATCGCTGATTTCAGTCTACTAGAGAAACGCCGCTCTAATCAAGCGTTCAGATTTCTCCGCTGCTGAGGCGCGATCTAGATGAACGTTTTGAGAAATTAACTCAATTATGCAATTAATAAATAAAGAATTATATATATCATGTGTTGGTCCATGAGGTAATTATGAAAAACATATAACCAAGTATTTATTTTTTTTAAAAATCTTTTGTTTTAGATGCTTATTCCTCTTATTGGTTGCCAAATAGACAAGTGAATTACTAGTCTAGCATTAAGAAAAGGATGGAAAATAAGAAGTGGATGGATTAGGACTTGGAATCTTCAGGTAATTTCAATATTATTATTTTTCTTAAATTTTATTTATCTTGATTCCTGTACTTTTTTTTAAGATTAATTTATAGTTTTAGAAAATAATAATAAATAAATTTCTTTTTTACTGAAATTTAGAGAGAAAATAGCGTGATACCAAAAAATTTGAGGTTTTGACTGAAATACATGTTTTGTTTTAGATTAATGTCTACACTCCTGAGATCATCTTGAAGAGATTTGGGCCACTACTGCTGGGTTCTCTTCTGAAGTAATTTGGAGCAAGGCCATCGTTCAGTTTATACAGCACTCAGACGGGACGACTAAGCTACACTTCTGGAATAATTTGAGTAAGGTCACCGTTTATTTTAAAGGAGACTCAGATTTTAATCATTGGGTCAACTCTTCTCACCTGAGTATTAAGTTCTTATAAAAATTTTTTTCCTCTTAATTGAGTTTCTATTAGTAACAGAGTTTATGAATTAATCTAATGTTAAGAATATTACATAATATACGAATGAATTTTCCTTTATTAAAAATTAGAAATTTTTGATAAGTTCATTGTATATTTTTCAAATTTCTCATATTGGAAAATAATAAATATATTTTAGTAATATTCTTAAAACTAGAAACTATTTATTTCTTAACTCATTTATTTTCGGAAGACTTTTGAAAATATTTCAAGTCCTCGAATTCATGTATTTGTTTTCGTAATGACCCAATGCTTATTAAATACACAAAAATTTAACCATTTCTCACTAAACTAACATAATGCAAAGCTTTTCAAAGCACAAAATAAAATACAAAAAAAAAAAAAAATAAAAAAAGTAAACTATACAATTATAATTTTAAAAATTGACAACAAAAAATTTTCTATAAAAAATATAAATTAATTTAAATTCATATGGCTGTATAATAAATCTTTCAATATCAGATCATTTAAATAGTTTAAAATATTTTTTTTACAAATTCATTTTAGAAACTTTTATCTAAATTATTTTTTTACTCATTTTAGTTTAGTTTAGCATATTTTAAATAATAGGCTTACACAAGAAAAGTATGTAGACCAGACGATTCCCAACCTTTTTCTTATAACAAAACAGCATTTAAATTTAAAATTTTTTTCACGGATCGAGTGAATTAAAAAATCATTTTGGTAAATTGAAAATAAAATTTTGATTTTAGTACGGTAGGCCTTATAAAATTTCGCTTTTCTCCGGATTGACAAAAATTTTTGACTATTTTCTGAACATTTTCCCGTTTGCATTTCTACTATATGGTGTTTTTATTTTAAGTTTAAATTATTAATATAAAACCAAACTATGTATTGTAAAATAAATAAAAATAAAACCCAATTTAGATTTAAAATAAAACATCATAGGGCACAAATGCATTGAGGTTGGAATCACTGATTTACATGTGGGTTATTTTCATTTTTATACCAAACTATTTTCTTTTAAAATTCATCATTTTTTTAATTAAAATAAAAATTTTTTCTAAATTTTTACCAAACCTCAAAATAAAAAGTTTTCTTAATTATTTTCATAATTTCAATTTAATAAAATAAATTATATTGTATAAAAAATGGAAATTCACCTAACATCATCCTCTACCTTCCTTTCCAACACACACATTAGCTTTAGACCCCAGAACCTTTTTTTCTAGGCTAGGTTACCTCCTTCTGGCTGTTTGTCTGCGAGAACTTCCAAACATACACGGTGTGTAATAATAATTTATCTGATAGGTATAATGAATCTAAGGGATGGGTGGGAAGGGGGGCTTTTAGCTTTAGGGCTTCTCTTTCAGAATTCTTCGAGCGATTCGTTGGATGGATGGATGGATGGAAGTGGATTACCAAGGTGTGTTTATCCCCTTCCTCAATTTTAGTTAGTTTAGATAATTTTTTAATTAAATGAAAGCTCAATTTAACATTATACAAATTTTGAAATAAATCTTAAAATTTTTTTAAATTTAATTGAAACAGCCAAAGACAATATTAAATTACATGAACACTATAAATAAACATTTGAAAACATAAAGCCAAAAATTATTTTTGGCCAATCTGAGTCTCCTCTTATTTTTTATTTTTAAATTGGCGGATTCTAGTCTAGAAGGGGATTTCTTAAGATTATTTGGTTTGATTTATTATTCTTTCCATTTTTATTTATTTATTTTTTTTTTTTAATACTGTAGATTGTATAATCTTTACTTATTATATATTTTTTTATTTTACAAATTTAAAACGGAAAATCCCCAAAACTACTCTAGTATCCGCCACTGTAAATATATAATTAAGCCCACGAAAAAGGGACTAAGAAGCGTATTAATCTTTTTATTTGATTTTTTAATAATTTTTTAAATAACAAAGAAATCTAATTCTAGTCACAATTGCACTAATTTTGACATTTTTATATATTAATTCTATCAATGTTTTTTCAAAAATTTTGAATAAGTTTTCAAACAAAATTATTAATAATAATAATTCTTAATCATAATCTAATCAACGTTTGGCACATCCATTTAAATTGACCTTTTTTGTGGGCAAAATAACAAAAGCATAATAAAAATTTTTTCAGAATATCATATGCTCTTTTTATTTTTAAATATGAATTTAATAATATATTAATCAATTTTTGATTACCTATTCCAAAAAAATAAATAAATAAATACAATTGTCTCATTTATTTATTTGATTAATTTGATTATCAAATTAAAAGTCATCGTTTTGAAAAATTGAAAAGTTGATATTTTTATTATGCTTTTGACATATATATATATATATTTTTTAATTTAAGTGAAATTCCTTTGTAAAATTTTATTGTTAACAAGAGCTCCCTCTCCGAACTCCATTGCTAGAAATCAACATGCATTAACTCTTTACCCCCTATTAGGTAGAATAGAATAGTCTAGTGATTGGAGGAAAGAGATGAGTTCTTGGTTTTTTTTTTTTTTTTAACTTAATAATAATACTGAAACTTGTCATGTTTCATTGGATTCTTGATTCTGATCACACTGATTTCGAACAGCAAGAGATGATAAAGATTCTCTTGTGGAGAGTGCAAATTACCAATACTTCGATTTAATGACATAGATTTAGGCAGGGTTTCTTCATCGGCACTCAGTTCAGTTCGGATCTTTGTGTTAAGAAGATAAATTCAATGAAAATACAACAAGTTTCTATCAATAATTAGGACAAAATTAATTAAAGAATTTTTAATAATTATTTCGACCAAAATTGAATAAAAGTACTTTATAATTTTAGCTTCACGAATGTTAGAGGGGGGATGGGGATCACTCTCCCTGGGCTCAGAAGAAGATTTTAGCTTAGGTCCTTTAGCTTAGCTTTACTCAATTATTGATGATTGGTTTTGATTTGGGAGAGTGATCAAACTTAATGAATATGCAATTTTTGCACACTATTTATTTAAAATATATTTTTTGCAATATTTGCTACATTTTTAAGAAGAATAACATTATTTATGAAGCTAATTTTTTCTTGTGTATGAAAACTGAGAAGATTTTTTGTTTTTACCAAGACTTGGAAGATTTTTTTTTATGGAGACTAAGAACATTTTTTAATTCTATGAAGACAAATGAAGACTTTCATTCAAGAAACAATAGCACTAGATGTTCATCGGCTTCATAAATCTCCAACTATCTATTTTATAAATTTTTGTAAAAATTATTTAAATATACCTACAAATATTTTCCTTTCTCCTTTTTCCTACTCGAAGCACCAACACGTATTCATAATTAATTTAGAAAGAAAAAGAATTAATTTTGAATACGCGATTTATTTAATCGTGTGAGATATTTTTGTTAAGAAAGATTCAAGCTACATCGATGCCTGAGAGGATGACATAGAGTGTCTTCTGTTCCATCCACATCATCTGGTCCATACAGTACAACTACTTAAAAAAGTAATTATCTTTAAAATCTTTTTTAATTATGGCTGCTCCCCAAACTGTCTCCTCCATTCAACGATCATTCATTGCTTATACATAATTTAGTCTATAGTCTATATTATGTTAAAAAAAACTTTAGACGATTCTACCCTCTATTTGTGATATAATTGAATTTTTAATTAGTTATCTGAATTTTGTTGATCTCGATTACCAATTTCAGTTATAATAATAAAAAGTTTGAATAACATTTTTCTGAGCATAAAAATAAATTAACATTAAATTTTGTCAAGGATAATTTTTTTTTTCAAATATACCTAGTAAATATGAATTTCTTTATGCAAAGAATAATTTTATAATTAATCTTTACAATTTGAATAATAACAACTGAAACTGATAATTGAGCACAACTTCAACTAAATTAATAAATGAATAAATAAATATTTTTTTTATTTTGAAAAATTTAGCATCAGTAACTCTTATATTCCTCAAACTCAGTAGCGTATCCAGGTGGGGGCGAAGGGGGGCGCTCGCCCCCCCCCCCCCCCCGCCCCAGGCACATCAAGCTTTTGGCGCCCCTCGCGCCTCCGGATTTTTGGCTTTTTCCCAAAATCTTCAGATTTTTTTTCGAAATTTTATAATAAAATCATTTTATATCACAAATCCGGAGAAAAATTACAAAAAAAAGATAGAACAAGATTCGAATACTAAAAAAAAAAAAAAAAAAAAGGTCGAACGAAAAACGGCGCCCCATTTTTAGTTTCTCGGATTAATGAGCCTAGGGAAACGACCACGACCCGAAATGTTTATGCAGGTTATGAACTTTAATCTTACTGGGGACTAATTGTTATAAGGCCTATCGTGTATTTCTAATAAATAAAATAAATACATAAAACATACATATACCTAATATATATCTTATTAAGTCTTTTTTATACCCTGGTTCGAGACGGTTGTTCGCTGCAGGGGCAATTGTTTGCACCTAAGGACTTTTGCCCCGCTAGTGCGGACTTTTACCCCGCTCGGTGGGGCAAAAGTCCGCAAATGAAAATTTTTGTTTAAATACCTCTCCTACTCTTATGCTACCGAATAGGAAACCAAAAAAATTATGTAAGATAGCCAATTAACAAGGCTTTCAGGGGATGTTCTTATTTTTATTGTATCTTTCATAGGAAGGTCAAAAAAAATTCCCAAAGAAAAACTGCGGACTTTTGCCCCACCTTACTCTATATTTTTCATATGATGTATTTTCTACTGTGGTTATTCTTATAATGGTTTTATTATTATGTTATAGCTATTTTGTTTTTTGTTTAAACCTACCGTAAAAAAAAAAAAACCAAACACAATAATATAATATTATTTATTCAGAGACGTATCCAAGGGATGAATCCCCTGTATCCAAATGTTTTATATCAATTAACTGACGAAATTATTTCAATCTTGCCCTAGTTTACATTAAAAAAAAAAAAAAAATTATTTACTCTTCTGTCAAAAAGTAATTACTTAATGACTTACCTAAGACCAGGAGCTTGAAACATCATAATATTTCAGATAGGAAATTAATCGTGTTTATTCAATATAAAAAAAAAAAAACAACTCAGATATCAAACGTTGAACGTTTCTATCTATAAATTTCCACAGTTTTTCTTATGATTGATTTCACTTTGATGTTAGGGATTTTTATTTCTTTTAAACAGATAATTAATTAATGTTTTCGAAAATCATCATCTGACTAATTGGTTTCATCTTTTAGACTAGGGCACGTGCCTTGCCCGTTTTTTTTTTCCTCTCTCTTGAAGATATTTATATATATTTCCTTTCTGAGATGACGCGGCATCCATTCTGACTTAAAATATTCTTTAATTGCTTGATAAATATTCATGGATATGGTCAGTTCAATTACTTTCTATATATTATAGGATATGTATGGGTCGTTTGTTTGCATCTCTTGGTCTTTATCATCGCACGTTTCCAGAGCACATCTATCCACGTATAATAGGGCATCCATTACAGTTATATGTTAAATCCAATTAGACCTTTTTCTTCTTTCTGGTCTTGGATTTATGAAGACGCATTAAATATAACAGCGAGATTTTTTTTTCTATTAAAAAAAAAAAACGTCAATTGAATTTCGATATAAAACAAGTTTATGCTAAAATCAATTACCGTCTTAGGATAAAAAAAAATTTTAATTTAATTTTTTTTTTTTTTTTTTTTTTTTTAGTCATCTAAGCTCAAGGTAATTTCGGATATTATCCTTGTGTACAAGATAGTAAGCAACTGGTTCAGGGTCTATTAAGAACCACTTTAAAAACAATATATCTCAAAGCTGGAGCAAATGCCTACACGTGCGCAATGGCTTTTTTTGAACCCATTCAAATGAATATAAATGTTTTAATAAGCTTTTTTTTCTCTTCATATCTCAACGTATAATGAATTACTGATGAAAAAATAATAAATATCTCGTTTGTCCTCGTTACTTTTTATTTCAAATGATATAATATAAAAAATATTTTTTTTCTATACGTGAAAAAATTATTTTAATAAAATACCTAATGATTATAATTTACCTTCTATTTATAAAATATTTAAACAAATAAATTTATTAATAATTCAATTATCATTAAAGTTATTTGTATAAATAACAAATACTTTTGTAATTGATCCATTAATCATTTTTTCTAATTAGGCTTAATATTCTTGGCATATAGTAGTGAATGGGTTGGTTGAATAAAAATAACAATTTGTCGCAAATAGGCTAGTACTTACGGATATAAATTACTGATAATTTTTTTATGACATTTTGTCATAACCAGCTAATAACTCTTAAAATCAGTATTTATATTTTTACTTTCTCGTACCTCTATATATCAAGAGTCGCGGGAGCGACTCGTCGCCGAGCAAGTAAAAAGCAAAAGAAAGCAAAGAAACTCTTAATACTACCATTTAGTTGATATTCCAATAGATGCCAATGGCCCATTGCATTTAGATGGACGAGTCGTCCCTAGACTATATTATCAAGAATGATTTTAAATCCTTAATAAAAGATAGGGACGTGAAAAAAAATTTTTTTGAGAAACTTTTCTCTTTCTGGGCGAATATCTCAAAAAGTTTTTAAGATATCGGAGCCAAATTTTTTTTATATTAAACTAGAATAAATAAGGATTATTTTGAGCACGAATTCAAAAAAAAATTCCAGTGCCAAACAGAATGGCAGAGGCTCAAAGTTGAGATTTTGCCGATTTCGGAAGGTCAAAAGTTAGTCTCTTATTTTTCCTTTTTTTTTTTTTTTTTCTTTTTTTTCTTTTTCATTCTTTTCTTCAATTTTCAAATTTTTAGACAAAGCTACAGGTTTCCCTACTGGACCGATTTGGATGAAATTTAAAATACAAATAGATACTATCAAAAACCCGATACCTTTGATATAAAATTTCATTTTGGATCAAAAGTGACTTTTTGAGAGGTATTCAAAATTTCAAATTTGTCCTATCTTTAACATGGCGAAAAGACAATTTTGACTATTTTGCTCCCTGATGACGTCATCTAGGAACATATCTATTAATATTAGTAATTTTCATCCCTAATGGAATAAAAAATTTTAGGATGGATCCCTTCAGATAGAAATACAATAGATTAACGTGATAAGTGCTACCAACATAACAAAAATAAAAAACCTAAAATTTTATAAAATTTGGTGAAATCCTATGTTTATCGTTTTGAATGGATACCAAACGATGTATTTACATTCTACCAACATAACAAAAATAAAAAACCTAAAATTTTATAAAATTTGGTGAAATCCTATGTTTATCGTTTTGAATGGATACCAAACGATGTATTTACATTCTACCAACATAACAAAAATAAAAAACCTAAAATTTTATAAAATTTGGTGAAATCCTATGTTTATCGTTTTGAATTAATACCAAACGATGTATTTACATTCTACCAACATAACAAAAATAAAAAAACCTAAAATTTTATAAAATTTGGTGAAATCCTATGTTTATCGTTTTGAATGGATACCAAACGATGTATTTACATTCTACCAACATAACAAAAATAAAAAACCTAAAATTTTATAAAATTTAGGGAAATCCCATGTTTATCGTTTTGAATGGATACCAAACGATGTATTTACATTCTACCAACATAACAAAAATAAAAAACCTAAAATTTTATAAAATTTAGGAAATCCTATGTTTATCGTTTTGAATAGATACCAAACGATGTATTTACATCCTACTAACATAACAAAAATAAAAAACCTAAAATCTTATAAAATTTGGTGAAATCCTATGTTTATCGTTTTGAATTAATACCAAACGATGTATTTATTTTTTACTGTTTGGAATGCATATTAAAATATCTATTAATGGGATAACTTAATATTTAATAAACAAACAAAAATTATTAAATAATATTTAAATGTAATATTTCACAAAAAGAAGTGAAATCTCAGCCAAAAACATCGGAGATGCAAAAGGGGCGCCTCGCATTATTTTTGCCCAGCGTCGAGGTGAAATCAAAAAAATGCGCCTCGCTTTTCTGATTTATATAAAAGCGAGGATATATGAAACAAATAAAATTCTGTAGGGGTTTTATTTAAGTGAAAATATTTCCTCGCTTTTATATAAATCAGAAAAGCGAGGCGCATTTTTTTGATTTCATCTCGACGCTGGGCAAAAATAATGCGAGGCGCCCCTTTTGCATCTCCGATGTTTTTGGCTGAGATATGTTAATATATAGAGAGAGAAAGTATTGGTTTCATGTCAAAAATTCGATGTCGAGATTTTGATGGATCTTCACGTTTTGAGGTCCCCTGAATCCAAAAAAAGTGGTTTTCGCGACATGGTCTGTCTGTCTGTGTGTCTGTCTGTCTGTGTGTGTGTCTGTGAACAAAATATCTCAAGAACGAAAAGAGCTAGGAAGTTGAAATTTTATATTTAAGTTAGGCACCCCCATGGGACGTGACACGAAGCTTTTGAACAAAATCAGCCAAAAAGTACTAGTACTTTACTGATGCACTTTTTCAGTTTTTTTTCGATTTTCTCAAAATTTGCTCCAACGATTTTTTTTTTAAATTCAAAAATCAATTATTTTTTAGATTCTCTATAAAATGTATATTCTCATTTTGTGATTGAAATCTTCTGAAGACCACTTTACTCTTGTTCTTCATAGGAAAGATAGGAATTTCTCCTATGGTTGCTATGGTAACAAAATATAAATATTTTTTCCATACTTATATATTTTTTACATCTTGAAAATCGAATGTACCGTACTGTCGGCAACTAAATACATGTCGACACAAAAAATCTGGTGAGACAAGCACAGTACACAACTTTCGATTACCGAAGGTAAGAGAAAGTTGTGTGCTGTGCGCCAGTCACACCAGATTTTTTTTAATTTGAGATTAAAAATTAACAATTGTAGCTTACTAGATTAGATATCCGCTTATCAGTGGATAAAATTAATTTATTTGAACATGACTATAGGAATAAATAAATTTCTTGTATTATAGCTAGAGTTGTTCTATAATCATAAAAGTAGAATAATAGTATTTGAACTTGAAAGTATTTATATTTTTTTTAATGGCTGACTATGGCGTATTCAGGAGACAACTGGAGTTTTTCTTGATTTTTAATAATTCTTTTTTTCATAATTTTCCCTGGCTTTAAAAGTAAACCATCCTGAATACACTATTGCCAGTAAGTTCAAAATCCTTTGTAGGTACTAGTTAAGATTATACTAAGGCCGCCGAGAGACTCAACGTGCCCTAGGACTATAAAATAATAGTGAAATTATTTATTTTTGGCCGACGGTCCTTAGAATAAAATTAAAATTAAATAAATAAGTTATTTAAAAATTTGTTAAGATCACCTAAATTTTTTTATATTTATAATATATCTCATTGCCTTGAGTGATCCAATGTCAATTAAAGATTACACGTCCTTTTCTTGTTAGTTTTGTCTTCTCAGCTAAAATTACTACTAGGTACTATTACTTTCTCTTACCTATGTATATATGTAATATATATATAGAGAGAAAGTATTGGATTCATGTCAAAAATTCGATGTCGAGATTTTGATGGATCTTCACGTTTTGAGGTCCCCTGAATCCAAAAAAAAGTGGTTTTCGCGACATGGTCTGTCTGTCTGTCTGTGTGTGTGTCTGTCTGTCTGTGTGTCTGTGAACAAAATATCTCAAGAACGAAAAGAGCCAGGAGGTTGAAATTTTATATTTCAGTTACGCACCCCCATGGGACGTGACACGAAAGCTTTTGAACAAAATCGACCAAAAAGTACTAGTACTTTACTGATTCACTTTTTCAGTTTTTTTCGATTTTCTCAAAATTTGCTCCAACGATTTTTTTTAAAATTCAAAAATCAATTATTTTTTAGATTCTCTATAAAATGTATATTCTCATTTTGTGATTGAAATCTTTGAAGACCACTTTACTCTTGTATTCCATAGAAAAGATAGGAGAAATGGTTGCCATGGTATCAAAATATAAATATTTTCCCATACTTATAAATTTTTACTTTCTCTTACCTATGTATATATGTAATATATATATAGAGAGAAAGTATTGGATTCATGTCAAAAATTCGATGTCGAGATTTTGATGGATCTTCACGTTTTGAGGTCCCCTGAATCCAAAAAAGTGGTTTTCGCGATATGGTCTGTCTGTGTGTGGGTGGGTGGGTGTGTGGGTGGGTGTGTGTGTCTGTGTTCAATTTTAAGCATGAAGGAATTGAGCTACGAGGTTGAAATTCTATATTTAACCTAAACACCCCCGGGACCGGAAAAATAAGCTTTTAATCAAAATCGGCCAAAGATTACTAGTACTTTACTGATGTACTTTTTCAGTTTTTTTCGATTTTCTCAAAATTTGCTCCAACGATTTTTTTTAAAATTCAAAAAATCAATTATTTTTTAGATGCTCTTTAAAATGTATATTCTCATTTTGCGATTGAAATCTTCTGAAGACCACTTTACTCTTGTATTTCATAGGGAAGGATAGGAGAAATGGTTGCCATGGTAACAAAATATAAATATTTTCCCATACTTATAAATTTTACATCTGAATTCAAATGTTCCGTACTGTCGGGAACTAAATATATGTCGACACAAAAAATCTGGTGTGACAAGCACAGTACACAACTTTCGATTACCGAAGGTAAGAGAAAGTTGTGTGCTGTGCGCCAGTCACACCAGATTTTACATCTTGAATTCAATTGTACCCTACTGTCGGAAACTAAATACATGTCGACACAAAAAATCTGGTGTGACAAGCACAGTACACAACTTTCGATTACCGAAGGTAAGAGAAAGTTGTGTGCTGTGCGCCAGTCACACCAGATTTTTTTATTGGAAATGTAAGGTTGAAGCTCAAGAGTCCGGGTCCACTCAGTGTAAAAATTTCATACATTTATTTTTTTTATAGGCATTTTATCTATGAAAATGATTTTTATTATTAGAATTTTAAGGTTGGACCTCAAAGTACCCCGGAAATAGACCTTCCCTTTCCGGTCCTAGGACATTAATTATACACTAAATTGTTTTTTTGTATTAATATAAAATTTTGGGTTTCATATTCAAGAAACAGCTCAAGCAGAATTTCATCAATTCTCGAAGGTTTATTGAAGTTTGAAAGGTGGACGTGCAGATTTTTAAATAATTTTAAACAAATATAAAATGTAAGGTCCTGTAATTTAAAGTATATTTTATATATATTCCAGGCCTGATGATGGTCCCACTAGATGACCGAAACTGTACATTGCAATCAGTTGTCAGCTAATAAAATTTCTGAAAAATAATTGTTTAAAATTATTTAAAAGTCTGCACGTCCACCTTGCAAACTTCAAAGTAAACCTTCGAGAATTGATGGGAGTTTTGGGTTTCATTTATGTTTTTTACTTTCTCTTACCCTATATATGAAAGATATAGAGAGAGAAAGTATTGCGATCATGTCAAAAATTCGATGCCTAGATTTTGATGGATATTCATGTTTTTTAAAACTAGGCCGCGGGCGCATGTTACTTATTACTAAAAAAACATTACACACACCGCCTGGGAGTTAAAAATAATATAAATATAAGATGATTAGCTTTTTGATTACTATAAAAATCATAATAAAAAATCTTTAACCACAAAATTATAGTAAAAACTCAAGGCCATTTGGTTAGGTTTAAAGACTTACCTCCTTTTTTTAAAGGAGTCGAAACATAGAACTATTTTATTTTAACGATTAGCTTTTTAGTGCGATGTAATTTATATTGAATTAATAAGCAAGTGGGAAACAAATATTATTACAATTGATGTCTAAATGTTTATTTATTAAAAAGTCTACCTTTATTAGCTTGAATTTCATTAAATTTACTGATTTTCAATAGAAGTTGCGTTCGATCTGCCTAATAAGCACAATCTTTTTGTAGGAAAGTAAAAAGGGATTAAAACAAGGTAATAAACTCGACCGAAACGCCATTCGTTTAAAATTATTTGAATTCCATAAAAGAAATACTTAACATTATACGCAAGTTTATATTTTTTTCTAAATCGTTTTGCAAATACATATTTTTCTGCAAATAAATTCTTATAATAAATAAATACAGAAATAAAAAGATAGGTAGAAAGGGCTGTTAAAAAAAAATAATAAAATAGCAAACTAAATGAATGCTGTCATTGATCAAAGAAAAAAATTATATCTTTTTGATTTTAATGTTAATTTAATCTTCTCTTTCCATTTAAATGTTTTCCTGAATGTAAACAGTTTATATATAATGACGATATTATTCTCGAATTTATTTTTAGACAAATGACAGAGAAAATTTTCATAATTCACATAAGACCTCCAGTACAGATAAATTTTTTCACTTTATAAAACTAAAAATTGTTTAGGGATTAAAATAATTCTACAGAGCTTTTGCACAAAATGTTTATTTTGTTAAATAGCCTTTTTAATCTCTCATTAATGAATTTATATAGGAGTCAGCAAATTTAGTTTCATTACCGTACGAAATTTAATAAATTTTTGGAGAAAATTTCTCATGAAATTACACTACTGTCGAGAAGAAATATTCTTTATTAAGTTTTCTTGAAAGCAACGTTTCGCTCGAAAAACTCGTCGGAATCATAACTTCTCTTATAATAATGGTGTGCCAAATGGGCAATTGCAGGAAAAGATAAATTGTTAAGATTTTTGGCCGTAAATAAAAATCAATTATGATGAGTTTTATAATCCTTATATTTTGTAGTTGCATTAACAACCCTTCATCAGCGGCTAACTCACACTATGAAACCAAATATGATGTTACAAATTGTTTTAATAGAGCAAATTGTTGATATATTGAGTACATATTTTCAACTTGCTTCGTCCCCTATTTAGGGATTGTTGAATATCTACACTTTGGTCTGTTAAAACAATTAGTAACACCTTATGTGGTTTGATATTGTGAGTTAGCCGCTGATGAAGGTTGCTGTTAATGCATCCGAAATATATGGTTTATAAAACTCAGCATAATTGACCATATCTACTGTCAAAAATCTTAGCAATTTACCTTTTCCTACGTGAAGAAATAATATATATTAATATTTTTAAAAACTATTTTCTGAAATTATTTTCATAATTTTAACATTATTAACTTTTTCTTTAATTATTTTCTATCTATCCTCTCACCCCATAGCTCTTGGATTAAATATCCTATTTCAGACAGCTTTAATTTCTTTAATAATTGGGTTAAATTCTCCTTCCATGAGAAGAAGATAATAGGCAAAATTCTTTGAGATCCAGACGAAAAAAAAAATTTTAAATAGGCTACTTAATTCGCCAATGTCCTTCTGTCCGTTTGTAAGTACTAAGACGACTTTCTATTAGAGCTATTAATTGTTGAAATTTTATTTTCTCCTATTTGAAGAGGATTCCTCATTGATATTGAATCAGTTGGTTGAAATAATTAAGTCTCTTCGGCATTTTAGGCTATATAGACTTTTTAAACGATACTTAAATTAGTATATATTGGGGTGTCCAGGCATATTTATTTATACCAATTGATATCAAAGAAATAATTAATTCACAGAGAAAAAAGGAAAAGGTAAATTATCTCAAATGATAATTCATTTACTTGTTATTTAGACCACTAAATCTTGACCCTTCTTCAGGTCTTACATCAAAGTGATCGGTAAAAAAAAAAAAAAAAAATTGTCGCTTTGGACTCCTTCACCTTTAGCTTAAGAGGCTTTGCTTAATACTCTACCCTTGTTCTACAACCCAGAAGCAAAAAATAACTATTCTTTCTGCCAATGACCTTTTATTGAAATTTTATTATCAATTATTATTATTTAATTAATATTAGATAACCAAACTGAAGAGAGAGAGAGAGATTTTTAAATTAAATTTTAAAAATTTTGACTCTTTCCGGAAATAATTTCTCTCAATCTATTATTAATTTCATGTTATTTAACTGGCCTAAAAAAATTGTTATTTAAGGTACTTCTAACCGAAAAATGATTAACAGTTCGATATTATTACACATATAGACACTCTCACTACAAGTGATTTAATATAGTAAAGGGGAAAGCAACTTGATCGGTATCACCCAGTCCGAATTGGAATGATTAGGACCTGGGCGAGGTGAAAGGCTCACCGCGAGAGAGAGAAAGAGATATGATTTATTTTTGAAAATCATACAAAACGTTTGATGCGTCGGCATCAAATTCGGGACGTGTTGGGAGCGTTGGTTGCGTTGCGTGCAAGGTGGGTACGACTCGGAATCCAGAGGTTCCGGAGCCTGCCCCAGGTGTCATGCCCCCAGGGGCCTTAGGCCCTCCCGCTCCAGCACCAATACCAACCATCTCTGTAATATACATACCGGCAAACCTGAAACCCGTTCGCTTGAAAACCACGGAAATTATCAGCATCACTTTGTAAAGGGAAACATTTTCTGAAAGGAAAATTAAAGATTATCATAAAGTACATTTTAGTTAGTTGCCAATTTGACATTTCTTTTTAATAAAGAGGAGTATGTGCCGGTTTCTCACGCTTAAAAAAAAATAGTTAAAAAAACATCTCAAAGATTAGACATTAAAAGATGAAATTTTGCTTCCTGATCTTAATGATTTATGTACTGAAAAATCAAAAGAAATATTTAAAAAAAAATTCTCTAAACTCTCATTATATTTGTCCTTTAAGTTTTGTCATCCAGAGAAGTTTAAGCACAATTGGAATTGGACAAAAATGCAATTAAAAATTAAATTTTTATGATGAATAGTGCATTGCCCTTAACCCCTACCACAAGAGGCAGAAACTCTACCACTGAGCAATGGCCCAAGGTTCACTTTTAATGGATGGAATGGTTATTGTATTACGAGTATATAATTGAACGATGTTATGCACGGAGGAACCAAGGCAAGACAGGGAGCATTTCATTTGCAAATGTAAACAAAACCAATGGCAATGACTTTTCTTGTTTTATACAAAAAAAGTGCACAGAGGAATAATGTTGTTATTTAAATAAAGAGGTAGATCTTCTTTTTCCCTACAAGATGGCGGTCTTATCTCAATTTCGATCATAATGGCGCTTGGTTCCTTTATTCATAATTAGAAAAACCACATTTGCTATTTTGGACAACAGTGACTTAAAATTTAATAGGCCTACATTAATAAAACAATACAAGCTGCATTCTTTTTAAATTTATTTTCATTTGCTCCCACATCTATACAACTTATTTTTTCATTTTTGATTGGAGACAGCCACCATACTTCTATTTGTTTTTTTCATTTTTAGTGAATAAACCTAATTAGGTCATGATCTAAAGGCCAAAGAAACAATTTGAAACTTAAAAATTTATAAAATAAATTATGTAGTATATTAAATTGTCTGTTTTAGTCGAAAAGAACAAAAATTTTGTTTTAATTAAGATTCATATTTCATAAAAAAAATAATTACTATAATTTATATTAGTAAAAATTTCTTGTAAAAAATTTTGCTAAGTAATTTAAATTCTTTGTTGAAAGTATGCAGGAATTTAAAAACTGATTCTCGAATTATTATATTTGACACACATAATAGAGATTTTGTATGCTTAATAATATTTAATTAAGTAAAGTATTTCAAGAATTTTTAAAGTTTCCGGTCACTTGGGGTTTTTTTTTTGGCAAATCATCATCTTCCTTAAAGTCCTACAAAAATTTTTTTTTTTTAAAAAATTTTTAAAATTTTTTTTTTTTTTTTTTTTTTTTTTCCCCCCCCCACTTGGTTTGTTTTTTTTTTTGGTTTTTTTTTTTTTTTTTTTTTTTTTTTTTTTTTTTTAAAATATATAAAAGAAAAATAAAAAATTATATTTCCTACAAATTTGTCATTATTTCAATGTGTACCTAACATTTTAATAGATTTTATAGTTTCTTTACTTCAAAGTTTCTCTATAGCGAATCTCTAATACAGCGTTTTCCAAACTGGGAGGCGCGGACTAGTCTATGGGGAGGCGCGAATATTAGCCACATCGAGCACTTTTCTAAGTATAATAAATAAACTAATAAATAATATAATAGTTTGTATTAATAAATTTTGATTTTTGCAATAAAAATTTTTGCGTTTGTATTATTTTACAAAATGGCGGAAGGAGGGAGGGAAGGCGTTATACGATTAAATATTCTTAAGGGAGGCATGGGAACATAAAGTTTGGAAATCATTGCTCTAAGGTACTCTGCAATTGAAGTAGTACCTTCACCCAAAAAGCCCCCTTTATCATTTTTTTTTCTGTCGATTTTTGAAAAAGACATTTTTTTATTCTGAATATCGTCAATAAAAACCGGACAAAAAAGCATAAAAATATGTGGAAAAGAGTTCTTAAAAAGCTATCTTAATAAAGTTTTCAATAAGCATTAAAATTTGGAAAAAGTATCTCATAAGCAACTTATACTCATACCAGTGACTGATATAGGGGGGGGGGGTTAAAGGAGGTAATTAATTTTAATATATTAATAACATTTTAAAAATGAATAGGCCTACTTAAAATTTTATTACATATATTTTATAAACAAGTACTAATGCAACTTTAAACTACCAAAAGTGTGCGGCAGTCCCACCAGATTACCTCCCCACTCTAGGGTCCGCCGCAGGCGGGCACGGGCCAGAATAGGCGGGCCCAGGGGGCGCGATTTACGCAGTTGCCAAGTTTGCTTTACATGAAAGTTTTTGGTGAATAATGTTTTGAATTATTTTTAAAAATTATATAAAAATTCGTAAAATAAGTTCAAATAAGCACGAAGGGAAAAAAGCATGAAAACTGAAAAAAAAACATAAAAATGCAATCTCAATACACATGTTAGTTTTTCGTAATTCTTGTAGAAATTAAATATCTAATGGTTGCTTATAAAATTCAGCAATAAGCATTTTGATTAAAATCCGGTCTCTAATCATCAATCATAGACTATTTACATTATTTTTAGAATCTTAATTAATTTTTATTTAAAATCGAATCTTTATTTTTTACCCTTTTGACTTTCGAAAAATTCCAAAGCATTCCAACTGATAATAGTGTATTCATGTATAAAAATTATTATAAATTCTTTCATAGATAAACTGAAAGCGAATTGAGAGAATAAATAACATGCTTATTTCATTAACTGGCCTTATCTCTAAAAGCTTTTGTAAAAATGCGAGATTTCAACTAAAATTAAAATTCCCGTCTTTCGAGTATGTTTATTGTTTCCATTATAAATATTTTGAATCAGTAATTATGGACAAAGCAAATTATTTACACCTGTTTATTATTGAGGTTCGTATTCTAAATAAGCGATCATTTTGAAGGCAGCAGCAAAGCGAGAGCCTTTTCAATGGAGACCATCGGTTGTTTTCGGACAATAGCTCGATGAAGAAGGAGTCAACGGAGGTCAAATGTGTGGGTTGGGCATCATCATCGAAAGGTGAACAAAGCAAAATGGTTTGGGCATCATCGCCCTCGGCGACGATACGATGTAACGTCATCGACGGCGACGTCGACGTCGTCGACGTCCACACCCCCGGGGACAATGCCTTTGGAACGAACGATGACAAACGCCGAATCATCGTCCATCAATGGGGGGTTTCATCGGCTCGTCCATTAAATGAAAAGAAGCCTTCAAAGAGCGGTCTATCTCCTTAATCAATGGCTAAATGTTTCTTTGATAAATTCACATGCGCTTAATATGGCGCGCGCGAGGAGAGAGAACGAGAGAAAGAATGCAATCTTAATTTTTTTTTTTTATTGTTGTTGTTCATTATAATGCATTAAAAATAAATTCTTTGAAAAGTTAATTTCGATCAGATATGGATTGATTCTTTAAAAAATAACGGGTAATTTTTTTTAAAATATTTATAGTTAGAAAATGCTGATTCTTTGGATTAGTTATCCACAGCATTTGCGCTCAAAAATTGAAAAAAATACTTAAATTTCTTATTATTGAGAAAGATTTTTGTTTTTTAGATTCATGTCAAAAATTCGATGTCGAGATATACACGCTTTGAGGTCCCCTGAGTCCAAAAAATCTGGTGTGACTGGCGCACAGCACACAACTTTCTCTTACCTTCGGTAATCGAAAGTTGTGTTCTGTGCTTGTCACACCAGATTTTTTGTGTCGACATGTATTTAGTTTCCGACAGTAAGGTACAATTGAATTCAAGATGTAAAATTTATAAGTATGGGAAAATATTTATATTTTGTTACCATGGCAACCATTTCTCCTATCTTTTCTATGGAGTACAAGAGTAAAGTGGTCTTCAGAAGATTTCAATCACAAAATGAGAATATACATTTTATAGAGAATCTAAAAAATAATTGATTTTTGAATTTAAAAAAAAATCGTTGGAGCAAATTTTGAGAAAATCGAAAAAACTGAAAAAGTGCATCAGTAAAGTACTAGTACTTTTTGGTCGATTTTGTTCAAAAGCTTCGTGTCACGTCCCATGGGGGTGCCTAACTTAAATATAAAATTTCAACCTCCTAGCACTTTTCGTTCTTGAGATATTTTGTTCACAGACAGACACACAGACAGACACACAGACAGACAGACCATGTTGCGAAAACCACTTTTTTAGATTCAGGGGACCTCAAAACGTGTATATCCATCAAATTCTCGACATCGAATTTTTGACATGAAACCAATACTTTCTCTCTCTATATATATTAACATATATAAGAGGTAAGAGAAAGTAAAAAGTGGTTTTCACGACATGGCCTGTCTATCTGTCTGTGTGTTTGTGTGTGTGTCTGTGAACAAAATATCTCAAGAACCATGAGCTATGAGGTTAAAGTTTTATATTTAAGCTAGGTACTCCCCTGGGAGGTGAACAAAATCGGCTAAAAAGTCCTAGTACTTTACTGATGTACTTTTATTATAGAAAATCATAAAATTTCGAAGAAGACATTCAATTTTACATCAAAAAGTATTCATTCTCTATTAGAAATAGTTTTTAGAGTTGAGAATATGTTTTCAAACCATGTTATTATCATCTAGGTCGACGAACCACGAGTCTGTACCTCTCCCCCCCCCCAAAAAAAAAAAAAAAAATTAAAGTTTAAATCCGGACTCAGGCTCTTCCAGATAAAATATTTCTTCAATATATTTTCTTTTAATTTCATTAGGTATATATTGTTGCAGCTCAAAGGGGTTCTTATCCCCTGGGATTTATAATATCGTTGGATGGCTGAATGGCGTTTAATTTTTGATTGATATCTTTCTTCTGATTTGTCTGAAAAATTAATTGATTGATTAGTTGGCAATAATAAGCAATTACAGCAAATTAGTTATTATTATTAGGGGAATTTTCAATTATAGACCACATGAATTAATAAATATTTAATTATACACATTTTACTTTCTCTTACCTATGTATATATGTAATATATATATAGAGAGAAAGTATTGGATTCATGTCAAAAATTCGATATCGAGATTTTGATGGATCTTCACGTTTTGAGGTCCCCTGAATCCAAAAAAGTGGGTTTCGCGACATGGTCTGTCTGTCTGTCTGTCTGTGTGTCTGTGTGTCTGTGTGTCTGTGTGTCTGTCTGTGAACAAAATATTTCAAGAACGAAAAGAGCTAGGAGGTTGAAATTTTATATTTAAGTTAGGCACCCCCATGGGACGTGACACGAAGCTTTTGAACAAAATCGACCAAAGAGTACTAGTACTTTACTGATGCACTTTTTCAGTTTTTTTTCGATTTTCTCTAAATTTGCTCCAACGATTTTTTTTTAAATTCAAAAATCAATTATTTTTTAGATTCTCTTTAAAATGTATATTCTCATTTTGTGATTGAAATCTTCTGAAGACCACTTTACTCTTGTACTCCATAGAAAAGATAGGAGAAATGGTTGCCATGGTAACAAAATATAAACATTTTGCCATACTTATAAATTTTACACCTTGAAAATCGAATGTACCGTACTGTCGGAAACTAAACAAACTCATGTCGACATAAAAAATCTGGTGTGACAAGCACAGAACACAACTTTCGATTACCGAAGGTAAGAGAAAGTTGTGTGCTGTGCGACAGTCACACCAGATTTTTTGTTATTAATTATTTATTAAAAATATAAATACTCTACAACGTTTCGACTGCTTATTCTGCAGCCCTTATCAAGTACTGAGCACTTGCTCCGACTCAAATGAACTGAGGGTCAAGTGCAGAGTACTTGATAAGGGCTGCAGAATAAGCAGTCGAAACGTTGTACAGTATTTATATTTTTAATAAATAATTTTTACAAAAATGTGGTCTATAATTAAAAATTCTCCTAATAATAATAATTCAAACCACAAAAGCTTAAATAAAGCGAATCGTTAGTTATTATTCTAAATTTACTAATCAAGAAAAATTATAACTTCACTAATCTCAGTTACTCCCTTCTTCTTATATGGATAAATTTACTCTTAATAACTCTTCTACAAATTCATTTATTGCTTATCTTAACATTTTAATTGAATTTCTCAAATTGATTAACAATAGTGAATAAATTTAATTAAATTGAGTTGATTGAATATATATCGAATTGGTGCCAAGAATTTCTTCATTATCCCTTTTCTCGTTTTTTTTTTCTAATTAATCCAGAAAATATTGAGAAAAACGAAGGAGAGACATGAGGATCCGGGACTGCGGTCTGTTTGTCCGGCTTTCCTTGCTCTCAAGGAAAACCTCTGAAAATCAATAGGATCTTGCTAATAAACATTCCCACGTCTATTTTCAGAAGAATAAATGATAATTATAACAAAAATATATCCAATTATTGCATTTTTCTTGCCATATTCACTTAACAACATGTTCCAAAGAAACAACATGAGCTTTGACTTGGCGATCAATTTGTCCGAAGGAGAATGATGATGTAGAACTCCCTCCGGTAGCCGTTGGCTTCAATTTGCATAGAGCACTTTTTATTTTCTGCGAGATTCCGCGAATGAAATACTCGCCTCTCGGTCCTTGTCCGGTAAGGACTCACGACCGACACGGTCTTAATTACCGACGAGA
Organism: Euborellia annulipes; assembly: GCA_023213315.1. Lineage (NCBI taxonomy): Eukaryota > Metazoa > Arthropoda > Insecta > Dermaptera > Anisolabididae > Euborellia > Euborellia annulipes. The sequence continues at coordinate 3,600 of JAKCPI010018832.1, read as the reverse complement.
CCGAGGCCTTCTCGGAACTAATTGGTCAGGTAAGGTGCAGATTACACCAGCCATGGTTTACCATCACGAGGCACACACACTTACAATGTCGATCGTGTTCACACGCTCTGGTTCATCTTCTTTCTCGTATCATCAAATGTTTGAAATGTTTGAGAGACTTAACAATAATCCTCAAGTGAGACTTTATTCTATTATAACACTATAATAATGAATAATAAAATACATTTTTAAAATATTGTTAGGCCTACTATATACATGTTTTAATTAGCATTTTTAAATGTGTTTGAGAAATATTCATTAAGAAATTTTTCTGAAAATCACCACAAAGTAAATACTTTCTCTCTCTATATATTAACATATATATATATAGGTAAGAGAAAGTAAAACATTTCGCATTCATCTCTAATTAAAAATTTAACACTTATATTATATGGTATTTATTAATATTACTTTTAAAATATCATCGCTTCTGATTTCCGTTGTTTCAAAATAATAAAATTTTTTATTATGATATGCAAATGTCAAATTAGAAATTATTTTCTAATTTTTTAATCATCTTTTAAATACTAATTCGTTAATTAACCCACAGTAGGGAAAGTTTTTTTTTTTTTTTTTTTAAATATAAAAAAATAATATGAAAATTAATGAAATAACGTAAATTGTAGCTTCTTTTTTTATATTATCTCCAGGCCGTTTACGTCAATGGAATTGAAATGGATAATCCTTCTGGGACTCTCCATACACTTTGGGGATTCCAGAAATATTATTCTATTATAAATTTCCTCAAATTTTTTTTTAGTGAGATTATCCTATATATATTATATAACTCTTTTCCGAAATATATTTTAAAACCATAAAGAAAAAAAATTTGCATTTTCCTCGTCTGATTTATTCAGGAAAAGGTATATCATCCCGAGGATAAGAAAAAAATTTTTTTTATTTCATCCAAGTTGTTCTACATATATTTTTATTATTACCCAGAGGCTATAATACGCCTTAATCACTTTATATATTAATGCATTAATTTTATATACATTTGTTCGGTGGCGGAAGCGAGCTCCTCGACCTCAACCACACTACAAAAAATAACAATCTATTAAACTCTTAGAATAATCAGATAATAATAACGATTAATGAATTATTTAAATTTAATAAAATTGTTTTATTATTATTATGCATACAAACAAATATCTTTTATTTTTTTCCCAAGGCCAGTGGCTTAGTTTAAATTTAGGGCATAGGAAGAACTCAGAATTTAGAAACAGTAGACTTGGGATTTAATAAATAGTGAGGAACTATTGCGATTCTATGTCGAAATTTTGATAGAAATACATGTTTTGAGGTCCCCTGAGTCCAAAAAACTGACTCTCTTAAATTGGTCTATCTGTGTGTGCAACGATTTTAAGCATGAAGAAAATGAACTACGAGGTTGAAATTTTATATTTAAGTTAGGTAGCCTTCGGGACAGTTAAAATAAACTCTTGAACAAAATCGGCTTAAAAGTACTAGTACTTTACTTAAGTACTTTTTCAGTTTTTTTTTTTTTTTGATTTTCCTAATATTTTGATTAAAATTCATAAATCAATTATTTTTTAGGTGCTTTTTAAAAAGTATATCAGTAAAATTTTTCGTGAAAGTTCTTTGCAGTACACTTTACTGATGTATTTCAGATTTTTTCTAATTCATTTCCCGGCCCTTCCTTCCATAGAGCCAATGTCAAATCACTATCGGTATTTCCATGTAAATTTCGATCCAATATGGTCCCTTTGGAACTTTTTACACATTTAAACATTCCAATTTTTATGAAATTTTTTATTTATTTAGGATTCCCTATTGTGTATAAAATATCCAGATTAAAATTTAAAAATAACCCTAATTTATTTCAAACAGTCAATATAAAATACACAGAGCCTATGGAAATTTTGAATCAATTGAATTTTTTACTTTTACTTATGAAATGCAAGTGGTCAAGTTTGAAACTAGGGTGATATGGGAAACTAAATAGATCTCAACACAAAAAATCTGGTGTAATCAGCAGAGAATTTAACTTTCGATTACAGAAGGTAAGAGAAAGTTGTGTGCTGTGCGTTAAGCCACACCAGATTTTTTTAATGTAGAAGAGTTTCCCGAGGTTGTAAGCGATAATTTAGATCAAAGGTCGACTCGACAACCATTTTTATTACATATTTATAAAAAATTATATCTCTAGATCTATATCTGTTCCTATTCGAAACTTTTAATAAAAATAATGATTATAATCTGTACAGTATAACTATTGTTCAACAAAATCCTTATCCATTTTAAAATAATTGAATTATTATTTTCTTAAATTATATTAATGATAATTTAGCTAAGTTATTGCTGTTATTAACTGAATTGTTATCAATGGCTCGTTGTTTTTTTTAAATTTATAAATCAATCGTTACCTGGCGGATTTTTTATGCAAAGCCGGTCATTAAAGTCTCCAAGAGTAATTTTATTGTTAGTCCAGAGTATGTGAGTTTGGTATTGTTTGATGAGTCAGTCTCATAAGGAAATAAAATTTTTTTATCGGGTTCTGACTTGACTGAATTCCCATCCAGTGAGAATATAATTAAATGGAAATTTAAAAGCATTATGGTAAGTTAGGGATATATTGGTGGTCCACACGCAACACTCTCAGCCCATTTGCCGAAATATCTCCCTATAAATAAGATGAAATGAAAGGCAGGGTGGGAGGGGGCTGTCAAGCAGCATTTTAGATTATATACACGTGTGTATGTTTATATATGTTATGAGAATAATGTAGAAATTGAATATTTCCCACCACCAAAAGGCATTAATCAAGACGTTAACCATGACATAGGCGCCTCATTTTCATATAAGCGACGTAATGTAATATCTCGGCCGTATAATAAAGATGTCCGAATGTGAATCGATGGCCTGTGGCTGCTGTCGGGATCAAGTTACCCTCTGATTACCATGTCCGGATATACGAGAGCGGACTGCTTGTAATTAATACGTCGGTGAAAAGAAAAAAAAAAAATATATAAATAAATATAAAGACTAAAATTCAACTGGATTTTCAACTGAGAGAATCAACAACCTCTTAGTTCGTGACTTATTTATTTGCTTTCCGATCGAAATTTTTAATTTAATAAATTGCTATTTTATTTTTATTTTAAGAACGGATTGATATGAAAGATAGCGAGTTTGTTTTAATTAATAGGTAGAGGAATTTTTATTTTGGCATCGTCTTGACTTGGTTGGTCATGAACATTTCATATCAAATGGATATGATTTATTAATTATTATCTTTATTATATTTTAGATGAATTGAAGTAAAATATTGATATTTAATTAATAATAAGGATGTATAAGACCTCAAAAAAAAAAATTATAAAAAAATTCTTTATTTATCAATTCGACGTTTCGGTCGTTTCGATGAAAGTGATAAATAAAGCAATTTTACTTTCTCTTACCTATGTATATATGAAATATATATAGAGAGAGAAAGTTGTGTGCTGTGCGGCACTCACACCAGGTTTTTTTCTCCCCCCCCCCGGAAACTTATTGAATAAAGATTTTTTTTTTTTTTTTTTTTTTTAATTCTTCCGCTCA
>JAKCPI010018831.1:0-14324 GCA_023213315.1 Euborellia annulipes | reverse complement strand
CTCTATTGTGTATAAAATCTATATATAATAATTACGGAGTGTCCGTCTGTCTGTCCGTCTGTCGTCTGTCACGCTCTGTTTGACCAACTTCCCATTAGAATTTTGAAACGAAATTTTGCAGTCTTATAGAGGACGTTATGGAGAGTCCCGGAAAAATACTCGGGTCCCGAAATTTCCATAACTTTTTGAGTTATTAATTCATAAAGTTACGATTTCTCCCATAGGAAATGTATAGAGAAATATTTAAGTATTCTTTGCAGTTGTGTATTCTTTGAATGTAAACAAATCTTCAAGCAGGCACTGGATTGGAATACGTAGTAATAATAATTTTCTTTTTATTATAATTAAGAAAAGGCGAGGGTCCGCCGCAGGCGGGGCCGAGCCAGTGGCTGGGGGTCCAGGGGGGCGTAGCCCCCTGCCTCTAGACGCGAAGCCCGCCGAAGGCGGGCGGCGCGGCTAGTATTATAATATGAGATTAAAATTTTGAAAAATAATCATGGTTTATTTCAAGGAGTCAACATGCCCTCGGGAGTAGTTCGACCAAGGGCCGAGGGTTCAGACCCCAGGCAGTCCGATGATTTTATTTAAGCCATTTGGATACCAAATGGCTTAAATAAGAATGTCTGGACCCCAATATATATATTATTAAATAGCCCGGGAGCCGTGGCTCAGTGAGAAGACATTAGCTTCTCGCACCGGAGTCCCGGGTTCGCTTCCCGTCCCAAGCAAGAAAAATTTATTTCATTTGATTACAAATCATTTGAAATAAATAGGGATGGGGTCTAAATGGCCTTAGATGCCGAAAAAGACCTTAAAAAAAATATTATTAAATAATGGTTAATGTTTAAAGTTTTACATGGCCTGAGTTGCCGAAAAAACTGTGTGTATGTGTGCGTGTGAATGTTAAAAAAAAAAAGTAGTCAACATTTAAAATACACAGAGCCTATGGAAAATTAGAATCAATTGACTTTTATACTAACTGCAACAGGATTTGGAGAAAATGGCAAAGTATTTCGAAGATTGGAGGCTCAGGCCTAAACAAAGAGAAGACAGTAGCCATCCTTTTCACCAGAAAGAAGAGGAACCTTAGCTGGAAAATCAAAGCAAAAATCCTTTTATACAGATCAAGGCTATCTACCGCTTCCCAATTTGGTGGTGGTAGGCATCAAAATCTACAATCAACCTATTAGAGACCACCATGTATCAAAAACGCCACCATAAGAGAAGCACTGGCACTAGAGATAGAGCCACTAAAGAGTACAGTGAGGGACAATATTAGTTCCCACCCATGCGTTTTCTACTTGTGATTATTTCATTGTTTTTAAAAAGAAAATGAAAATCTTTATTGGAAATTTTCTAGGTTTGAACCATGAAAGTTTCCATTAAAAAATATATAATATATTTTTTTTTAAAAAAAAGAATGAAATAATCACAAGTAGAAAACGCGTGGGTGGGACTTAATATTCTCCCTCACTGTACATAAACGAAAGATGGAAAAAATTTCGCGCCAAGATCCCAGAACACCCTAACCCGCTGATCAACTGCCTGGATTGAAATATTCTCCTTTTCTTCTTTTTTTTTTTATAGTTTTATGTTATAATTCATTCATATAAAAATAATTAAGAACATTGGGTTTTTCAAATTTCCCCCCAAGGAAGTTAACGGAGGAACAAAGGCGTCGAGGAAAGGCAGAAGAGGAAATAGATGAACAGTGAAAAATTAATACTGTAAAAATGTAAACGATGTATTATTATTATTAATACTTATGAAATGGAAGTGAAGTTTGAAACTAAAGTGCCATGGGAAAGGAAACTAAATATGACTCGACACAAAAAAAACTGCTGTACGTTAAGTCACGCCAGATTTTTTAGATAAAGTCAGGCAGGCGGTGAGGCTAGTCTATAATAATTATTTTTCTATGAAAAAAGTCAAATCTGCTCTTAATATCCAAAAAGAAAATAGTTAAAAGAGACATTTGCTATAAAGAAGATGAGATATTGATTTATGCAAGTGAAGTCTTTTGTTTTGAACCTCTAATGATACATATTAGTGGATTGAGAGAGAGAGAGAGAGAGAGAAGGTGCACGTCCGAAAAGTAATTGAGAGAACCTTGAGAAGGAAAGAGGGAGGAGATATTCTCTCTCCAGTAGACAGACTCTCTGTCTGTCTGACGGCTACTGAGAGAAGTCAGCCAGCCCTCCGTCTGGCAGCCAGGAAAAGAAAAGAAACAAAAACATGCACAATCAAAATGCAAATTGTCAAAATTGTCATGCATTTGTCTGGCTTTTTTTAAAAATAAATTTACCAGCTGCATAACCTGCCTTTGGCTTTTTAGTTTATACATTTAGGTTTGTAGAGAAACTATGACATACATAATAAAAATTACATTGTAACAAAATACAGCAGAGCAGAAAAAATATAAATTACGTAGTACAATAAAATATATATGGATCATTCCATGCCAAATCGACAAATTTTTTTCCTGACCCCCGCGGATTTCGCTGAAAATTTCCTATCTTTTTTCTACCCCTTAAAAGACATTTTTGAAAATTTTTTCAAATTTTTTTATTCAACAAAAAAAAAGTTATGGATTTTTGAAAAAAACTGCTCTTTTTTTTCAAATAACTATAACTTATTTTAAAATTGAAATTTCGGAACCCCGCAAGGCTATAAAACTTTTGTTTTTTAATGTAGTTTTCAGAAAAAAAATACAAAAATTATTTCAGAAGTCCGGATATATGAAATATTTCAGTTTTTTTGAAAAAACCATAATTTTAGTCCGACCATTTTTTTTTTTTTAATTCAAAAAAAACTTCAACTAATTCTACGATTATCCCCGCTAATTTCAAGATGTGCCAACGATTGCTTCTATTTTTTTTTTTTGGTTAGAAAAAATTTTTCTTGAAATTTGGTTTATCTTTACGTAACTTTTTTATGAAATTTTTTCAGCTTTCTCGTGAAATTTTAGAAGTTTTAATTTTAAGTTATCATCTTACTAAAAATTGTTTGTTTTTTTTTTCAGTAAAGTACGAGACTGAAGTAAAAAAGAGAACAAAAAAAAATATAATTAGAAATTGTATCGTCTCAGGTCTCTTTGAAAAAGAGCATCGACAGGAGAAGTTACAAAATGCAACTATGGGTGAGTTGGTCAGATCGCTCTGGCCGAGGGCGGGTCACGCGCTCCATGATAAGTTTTATTTTACTCCATGCAGCGGTGAAAATTAAAAAAAAAAAAATTAGTTCATTTATTTATATTTATAAACTACAGTATATAAATATATTAGAAAAGGAAAGTAAAGAATCGATGACCGAGACCCAGTTTAGAGAAAACAAATACAAATACAAAAAAAAAAAAGAAGGAAAGGATTCGAGGTCAAGGTTCCAGGGAATTATTTAAATTACATATCAGAGAGAGAGAGAGAGATTCTTTCACTTCATGCTATTTTTAATTTATTTTTTTTCTAATAAAATAATCTGGTATGATAAGCGCAGAACACAACTTGCAATTGGCGAAGGTTTATTTTCCGGCAGTCAAATGGCTTAAGGGGGAGACGGGAGCGAAGGTGGTTACGCATGTTTTTCCCGATAAGATGGCGTGGTGTGTCATAAAAAGTAGGCCTATGCCCAAAAAATCAAGTAATTCAAAAATTTGCCAAGAGATGTCAGAATGGTAGCTAATAATATTTAGTGCATTTGGTTGATTTTCATTGATCTTTTAACAATAAATACTTTATAAATGTTATTATATATTATGTATCTTTTATAAAAGCATAAAAATATATTAATATAGGCCAGATATAGGCTAATACTATATCGGCTGTTAGACTAGCCTGCCATCTATTGCAAGAATGATGAACTAATTTGACAGTTGATTTTTAAATAAATCATCTAAGCTTATTTTACACATTTCTTAATTAATATGTGATTAATAATAACAATAAATTCATTTTTAAATTTAAACAAAATTAAAGATTATTGGGACAGATTGTTTTTTTTGTATTTGCTTGATAACAAAAAAATTAATTACGATAATTTTTTAATAAGTCATTAAAAACAATTATAGCTCGATGTCCCAATAATCTCTTATGAATTTAATTCATTCAAAAAAAAAAAAAAACGCATTGAAAAATTCCTTATAATAGTCTAGTTTTTTTTAAAGTACGTGTTAGACGTCGCTTCTCATCATCGGACTGCCTGGGGTCCGAACCCGTGACTTTAGCACGCTAACCCCTACACCAAACCCCCGAGGGCGAATTTTTAACTTGAATCAAATACTTTATATAGATAAGAGAAAGTAAAATCAGATGGCATCATCAAATCATTTCAAAGTCCACTCAAATTAATTAAACTGACTGTCTCTATCTTTATTTCTTTCAAGGTTTTTAGGTCGATTGTTTGTTTGATGTTGCATTATACCTTTAATGAAATTTAATTGTCAATTCTATGGAATTAAACCTCTCCCAAAGTGTCTTCTAATAGAGAGAAAGCAAAGGGATTTTCAAAAAAAAAAAGAAGAGTTTCTCTCTTGAAATGTATGTGCCAAGAATGCCATCAGACTTTCCTTCCATCCCATGAACGAGTACTAGTACTTTACTGATGTACTTTTTCAGTTTTTTCGATTTTCTCAAAATTCGCTCAAATGATTTTGATTAAAATTCATAAATCATTTATTTTTTAGATGGTCTTTAAAATGTATATTCTCATTTTGCCATTGAAATATGTTTGAAGCACACTTTAGGCCCGGCGCACATTGAACGCAGCAGAGGCGCAGCCGAGGTGGAGTGGAGGCGCAGCAGAGGAAATAGGGCCTCTGTCAGGTCACCGCACATTGAACGCAGTACATGCGTTGCCTCTGTTGCAAACATGTCATTTGAAATGGAGGAAAAATCTTAAATATTTATGAATTTTGTTTTAAAATTGTATTTTATTTCAAGAAAAAAAAATAATAATTTTAATATATTGAAATTCAATCATTGCATTTGAGAATTAAACATATTAAAATGAAATTCAATCACAAAATATTTAGTTTTCGTGTTAAATTTAAATTATTAGCATAATTATTATATATATATTATCATATATTATTAGCACAATTCATGTTGAGGAGGCCAATCGAGAAGATTCAGAAGGATTCAATTTTATTTTATTTGTTTTTGTTTTATAATTCTTATATTATCTAAAAAAAAAAGTTTCTCCACTTTAAGTTTCTTGGAGGGGAGAAAAAATTTTGCCCCCCCCCCCCCCCCAAGCAGATATCCTGGCTACACTACTGTGTTCTATTATACAGTTTCAAACTCGCCCTTCCTCCCCCCTATCCCAAGATGTCTAAAAAAAATTTAATTATGTTAAACTAATAAAAAGTTTTTCTCACCATACGTAAAATTTAGCTCTGAAGCAATCTTATCCCACAGATCATCCTTCAATTTTGTCCCCATGTAATCCGGGTGGGTTGTATCGTACAACACGGGATGATTTATCTTGGACTAATTGGATTAGTTGTTCCATACTATTAACTTATAAAAAGCTAATAAATTTATTTAAATTGATTGGATTGACAAATTCAATTGAAATTAAAGCCCGGAAATCATAATTTCTTTAGATTACTAGTTTTTTTTTTTTTTTTTTATAACATTGTGAATTTTGCCGGGGGGGCGACTGCCCCCTCGCCCCCCCCGCCCCCCCCTTAATCCGCCCCCTGGGTCCAGGCATTTTATTTAAGCCATCTGGTATCCAGATGGCTTAAATAAAACCATCGGACTGCCTCAGGGGTCCGAACCCGCGACGTTTGGTATATGAGGTTAGCACGCTAACCTCTACACCACGCCCCGTGGGCAATTTTTGAGTTCTTAATCTTAAAGTTACGATTTCTCCCATAAGAAATGTATAGAGAAATATTTAAGTATTCTTTTCATTTGTGTATTCCATGAATGTAAACAAATCCTCAAGCAGGCACTGGTTTTGAATAGTAGTAATAATAATTTTTTTTTCATAATTAAGAAAAAAAGGCGAGGGTCCGCCGCAGGCGGGCCCGGGCCAGCTGGAGGGGGGTCCGCGGGGGGCGAAGCCCCCCTGTCTAGACTCAAAGGCGGGCGCCACGGGTTCTCATAATTAAGAAAAAGCGAGGGTCCGCCGCAGGCGGGCCCGAGCCAGCTGGCGGGGGGTCCAGGGGGGCGAAGCCCCCCTCCAACGCCGAAGGCGGGCGACGCGGCTAGTTATAATAAATTCTTTTTTTTAAATTAAACAAAAAAATTTTAAATTATTGTGACAGTTTTTTTTTTTTGTATTTGCTTGATTACATTACATTTAATTGCCTTAGGCAACGATTTTTCGAAGGTGTCACCACTAGTTTTTTTTCAAATTAAAAAAACAAAAAAACAAAAAACAAATGGTGCTGACTTAACCCGAATGATTTACATCTTGAATTCTAATTTTATTGTCACTAAAAATCTGTAGTGACAAGCACATAACACAATGTATTTATTAAAGCTTTTGTGGTTTGAAATATTATTATTAGAGGAATTTTTAATCATAGACCATATTTTTGTATTAAATATTTATTAAAAATATATAAACACTGTTCAACGTTTCGACTGCTTATTCTGCAGTCGTTATCAAGTACCTGTGCACTTGTTCCGACTCAAGTGAACCAACTGTCATGTCCGTTACGTGCCTTTTATATATACAGCGACGTCAGCGCCATCTGTCGGCATTTCTATGAAGTTAGATTCCCGGCCCCCCGGGGGGGATAAATTTTCCCGCTATTTTACACTCATTTCCATGAAGTTAGTCACAATTATCAAAGCAAGTGTTTACATAAAAAGCATGATGTTACAATAAGTTTCCTGAATTTGATTTTTATATTAGTGAGTATGAATATAATCAAAGATTTATTTATTTATTATATATAGAAGAAGATAAAATGTCAAACAGGGCAGACAATTTGCCAACAAAAAAAAAACCCTCTCTTTTCGATATCAGAAGGTTGCCAATCAGAAACTTTTTTTTTTTCCTTCCTTCCAGCCAAGTCAGACAAGTTGGCATCTCTTATCTCTTTCACTCTCTCTCTCTCTCTCAAGGGAGGAGGGAAAAGGGATTACAGGACGTGATATCTCCGTCTGCTAGAGAATGGACCAGAAAACGGAAAACACATGCATATAAGGATCGCACGCTGACCTTTTCTCTTCAGGGAATACAAAAAGGGGCGGAACCAAAGGGAATGGGTGTGACTATTTGAGTGAATCTATATATATAATCCGCTAATGTCCGTCTGTTATTATCCATGGGGATGGGGTTATGTCTGATGAGCTGCCGACGTCATCGGGAGTACCCCAGGGCTCTGTCCTGGGGCCGCTTTTTTTTTTCTTTATACATTAACGACATTGGCCGGTAAATAACGCATTTCAGATATTATTTGTTCGCGGACGACCTGCAGATTTATATTTCTTGCCCTTTTGAAGAGGTGGGGGCGGCGGTGGAAAGGTTGAACTGAGACATAGTTAGCATCTGTAGATGGGTTGACGAAAAAAAAAACTCAAATTGAATGTGGGGAAAACTAGAGCCATTATTTTTGGCAGTAACGCCCACATTCGCAAACTGGTGGAGGTACCCCCAGTGAGGATCGGAGGCAGTGCTCTCACTTACTCAAATTCAGTTAAAAATCTAGGTGTGGTGTTCGATAGAACCCTCTCATGGAAAGAGCATGTCTCCGATGTCTCGAACAAAGTTTGGAAAAACCTCTACCAGTTCAAAAGAATAAAAGATTGCTTGCCACTGGGTGGTCGTCAACACATTGATAATGCCGCAGTTCGACTACTGCTGCCTCGTCTACAATGATCTGACGGGGGAGAGGGGGCTTTCACTTGAGAGGGTGTTAAACTCCTGCGTGAGGTTTATATTCGGACCATCACATAACGCTCTACTATAATAAGCTCGGTTTTTTTTTTTTTTTTTTTTTTGGAATGGGTGCATAAGGTCCGAAGACCTATAATGACCAATAGTCACATGCAGCCAGGAAGAAAATAAAAGCAAAAGGAGAAGCATAAAGGGGAAACTCAACTGCGGGAACTGAGAAGATGCCTGTTGAGGTTAGACTTGAAAGTCTGAAGATTGTAGGTTTTGGGGAAGATAGACGCAGGGAGCTTGTTCCAATCACGGGAGGTCATGGGGACAAAGGAAGAATGAAATTGATTTGTTCTGTTAGTCGTGATCTGAACAGCATAGGGATGCTGGGAAGATGCCTCTCTTGTGTTCCGTGAATATGTTGCATTGGGTGGGATAATTGATTTTAATTCGGCAGAGCATTGACCATGGTAATACCTGTTGGCTAAAGTTGAGGAATAGGAGGAGGTACTACCTAGGGTGTTATGTGTATGGTCTCTTGAAGAATCAGCAGCCCTCCTACTTATACGGGGATATCCAGTTTAGGACGGAGAATGTGCCCAGGAGTCTCAGGGGGAGTCCGCTTGACCTGCAGATGCCGAAGCACAGAACGACAACATTTGGTAAGTCGTTCTCTGTGGAGTCTGTGAGGTTGTGGAACGGAATCCCGGAGCGCATTAGAGGGCGACGTTTAAAGTCAGATTTCGAGAATATTTGTTAAATGAGCAGAGGGGGGTTGGTTGAATGAATCGCACCGCTTTGGGGAGAAGGGAGAGCATACATCTTATACTCTTATAATTGTATACTATTCTTGTGAGTGTGAATTTTTTTTTGTATAACTTTCTGTGCTCCAGGAGGCTCAATCGCCTCAGAGCAAATAAATAACATCTATCTATCTATCTGTCTGTCATTCTATTTAACCAACTTCCAGTTGGAATTTTGAAATGAAATTTTATATGCATAATAGAGGACCTTCTAGAAATTACAGGAAAATTATTTTCATCCCGAAATTCCAAATAACTTTTAGAGTTATTAATTCTTAAAGTTACGATTTCTCCCATAGGAAATGTATAGAGAAATATTTACGTATTCTTTCCATTTGTGTATTCCATGAATGTAAACAAATCCTCAAGCAGGCACTGGATTGGAATATAGTAATGACAGGGGGGTCAAACTCTGTTTGTTTACATTTTTCCCATTTCAAGGGAATGACGTCATGGAGATCCTCCTTTTGTAAAATATCTTTCGGAACAAACCATTTATAAATATTTATATACAGCATATTATTAATAAAGCAATGAAAATACCAAGGTCTAAATTAATTTAGTCAGAAACTATACAATTTGCAAACAAAACAAAATGAGTGTAAACTAGGTTATGTGCAGTCAACAAAAATACAAGCAAGGAGGAGCTTTATGACGTGGACCAATCAAAAACTGTGACCGGAAAATTGTTTGTTTTCTAGTTTCTGGCCAACCTGTGTATTTTAAAGACCTTGAGTAATGATAATTTTTTCACCCCCGGGCTTGGAGTAGTTGGTAGCGGGCCTACCTTCTATATCGGAAGTCACGGGTTTGGATACCAAATTTGGATACAAAATGGCTTAAATAGAAATGCCTGGATAAAAAAAATCTGGTGTGACAAGCACAGGACACAACTTTCAAATACCGACGGTAAAAGAAAGTTGTGTGCTTTGCGACCAGTCACACCAGATTTTTTTATATAATAATAAAATCGCGCAAAATCCATTTTTCTTAATGTTATGATTTATGAAATGGATGGATGGATGAATGAATGACATGAAATGAAAAATGGAACTTTCTCTCTCATCTTCATTTCTTTGATTCTATTGATTTTTTTTTTTTTTTCTGCAAGAATCTGATGAATAATTTAAGTCTCGTGAGAAGATCAACTAATCCCAGGCGTTTCTTTCTATGTGTGTGTGTGTGTGTGTGTGTGAAATAAAATGAGATTTCCACTCTTTTTTTGAGAGAGAAGAGAAGTTTCCAATCATTTCTATTTCGAAGGTAGAAAGAAAAAAAAAAATATTTTTTTTTTAAATATTTACTTTCCTTTAAAAATGCAAAAGAGAGTAAATAATTCAATTATCTAAAAAACGATCATTCCTCAGAATATAAAATAATAACATAGGAAATGAGATTGAGAGATTACATCACACAAAAGTTTCGCTTCTTAGGCTAGAGATAAAAGTTCCGCTTCTTTATTTATTCAAATTATATTCCTTCTTGGATTGCTCCTTAAAAACAGCAGCTAATTGAATTTAATTATTAAAAAAATAGGCAACAAAGTTACAAAACTTCGATGTCTAATTTTATTATAAAAATTTAAATAAATAGGAACTAAATGGCCATAGATGCTGAAAAAGACCTTAAATGAATAAATAAAAAAAAAGAAAGCAATTTGAACCACCCGCTATTAAAACATCTCTTTAAAAAGATGTTTTTTATTTTCTCTTACCCTATATATGAAATATATAGAGAGAGAAAAAAAGTATTGCGATCATGTCAAAATTGATGTCGAGATTTTGATGGATATACATGTTTTGAGTCCCCTGAGTCCAAAAAAGTGGGTCCCGCAAATTGGTCTGTGTGTGTGTGTGTGTCTGTGTAAAACCATTTTTTTAGCATGAAGGATTGAGCTACCGATTGAAACTTTATATTTAACTTCCAGGTAAATTTGAAGAATTTCAAAATAAGCTTTGAACAAATATCTGCCAAAGTACTAGTTACTTTACTAATGTACTTTTTCAGTTTTATTCGATTTTAAGTCAAAAATATGTCTAAGGATTTTTTTTAAAATCCATAAATGAACTATTTCTTTTAGATGCTCTTTAAAATGTATATTCTCATTTTGCTGCTGAAATCTTCCACACCACTTTACTCGTTCTTCTTCATAGGAAAGATAGAAATGGTTGCCATGGTAACGGAATTTAAATCTTTTTCTTTTTATTAGATTAAAGAATCAATTATTATTTAAATTCCCATTTTTTTTTCTGTCTTTAATTGTTTCCGGGAAAAGTCATATATCACTCTCTCCCTCTCTCTACTTGCAAACATTATCGCCTGTCTCTCTGCCTTCTCTCATATGCCTAATGTTACATTTCCTATAGTGAATTTGAATGTTAATTTTGGATTCAATAAGTGGGGTTCCCTTTGAAACTTTTTACGCATTTACAAAATTTTTTTTCCAATTTCTTATCAAATTTTGTACTTATTTACGATTCTATATTGTGTATAAAATGTCCAAAAATGAGGTTAAAATTTTGAAAATAACCATAGTTTATTTGAAGCAGTCAACATTTAAAATGCAAGTTTGAAACTAAGGTGCTATCGGAAACTAAATATCTCGACACAAAAATCTGGGGTGACCAGCCGGCACAACTTTCTCTACCGAAGGGTAAGAGAAAGCTGTGTGCTGTGCGCCAGTCACACCAGATTTTTTCACTTTCTCTTACCTATGTATATGTGTAATATATATAGAGAGAGAAAGTATTGGATTCATGTCAAAAATTCGATGTCGAGATTTTGATGGATCTTCACGTTTTGAGGGTCCCCTGAGTCCAAAAAAGTGGTTTTCGCGACATGGTCTGTCTGTGTCTGTGTGTGTGTGTGTGTCTGTATGTGTGTCTGTGAACAAAATATCTCAAGAACGAAAAGAGCTAGGAAGTTGAAATTTTATATTTAAGTTAGGCACCCCCATGGGACGTGACACGAAGCTTTTGAACAAAATCTGGCCAAAAAGTACTAGTACTTTACTGATTCACTTTTTTCAGTTTTTTTCGATTTTCTCAAAATTTGCTCCAACGATTTTTTTTAAATTCCAAAAATCAATTATTTTTTAGATTCTCTATAAAATGTATATTCCTCATTTTGTGATTGAAATCTTCTGAAGACCACTTTACTCTTGTACTCCATAGAAAAGATAGGAGAAATGGTTGCCATGGTATCAAAATATAAATATTTTCCCATACTTATAAATTTTACATCTTGGAATTCGAATTGTACCCTACTGTCGGAAACTAAATACATGTCGACACAAAAAATCTGGTGTACAGCACAGTACACAACTTTCGATTACCGAAGGTGCAAGAAAGTTGTGTGCTGTGCGCCAGTCACACCGATTTTTTCTTGAATGATACTTTATTCTTTCCCAGTAAATTTATTTCAAAATAAACTACATATATCTAATGCTAGTTATTTTAATACATATTTTTACTAAATTTTCAGTAAAAAATATGTCTATTATTATATAAAATTATAATTTATTAATTAAAGAAAATTTCATATATATTTACATTTTTATATTGAGTGATGTTTTTTTGGATTAAATAATCATGGGGGTTGCCGAACATGCTCTAGAAATTTAGAATCATCCATTTTTACTTTTTCTTTATTTATCAAGCCTGAAAAATAGGTTAAGCGGGCAGCGCTGCTAGTTTTTACTTTCTCTTACCTATGTATAAATGTAATATATATAGAGAGAGAAAGTGTTGGATTCACATGTCAAAAATTCGATGTCGAGATTTTGACGGATCTTCACGTTTTGAGATCCCCTGAATCCAAAAAGTAAAAGGTTATGCGACATGGTATGTCTGTGTGTGTGTGTCTGCCCGTCTGTCTGTCAGTATGTCTGTGAGCAAAATATCTTAAGCAAACAAAAGAGCTAGGAGGCTTTGAAATTTTATATTTAAGTAGGAAACCCCTATGAACGTGACACGAAGCTTTTGAACAAAATCGACCAAAAAGTACTAGTAATTTCACTGATTCACTTTTTCAGTTTTTTTCGATTTTCTCAAAATTTGCTCCAACGATTTCCTTAAATTTCAAAAATCACACTATTTTTTAGATTCTCTATAAAATGTATATTCTCATTTTGTGATTGAAATCTTCATGAAGACCACTTTACTCTTGTACTCCATAGAAAAGATAGGAGAAATGGTTGCCATGGTAACAAAATATAAATATTCTCCCATACTTATAAATTTTTCATTCTTGAAAATCGAATGAACCGTACTGTCGGAAACTAAATATATGTCGACACAAAAAAAACACAAACACAACTATAAAAAAAAATTTGTAAGCTAGTGCGCACAGTCACACCAGATTTTTTTTTTTTTATATAAAAAATTTTCAATATATTGGATTTTATTTATTATGTCCTCTTTTTATCCCCTCCCTTTATTTATTTATTTTTTCTCTTGACAAAATATTGGCAGTTCTCGCTTCTTTCACTCCAGAGGGAGGTATAAATAACATATTACTGGAAATCGGGATTTTTTTTTTTCTCTTCTACTTGCTGACTGACTTTCATTTTTTTTTTTTTAAGATAATAAAAAATAATTCTTCCTTTAGTGAAGAAGTTAACTCTTTAAAGGTTTATCGTTTGGAAATATTTATTACAAAAAAAAAAAAATCTCTCTCTATATCCTTGAAAAAATGTAAATTTCTCATTTTGAATAAGAAGAAGAAGAAGAATTTTATACCTAAAATATAATTTAAAAGTCAAAAAGAATCGTTTAATTTACTTTCTCTCTGTCTTCGTTTGACTTTCTAATTAAGATTTCATTTAAAAGTGAAATTTACAAAAAGAAAGAAAGAAAAAGAGTTATTCACACTTTAGTTGTTAAAATATGAAAACATCTGTGTATTTAATCAATAAAATTTAAAGTGCTAATTTCACCCTCTTCGGTGACTTCGGATAAATAAAGGGTCTTAAAAAAAATAGTTACCCAATAAGCCCAACTAATACGACAATTAGCCAACAGATGGCAGGATGGTAGGGCTATATTTAATCTCATGTAATTGTTTGATTTTCGTTAATCTTTTAATAATGAATAGTTTATTTAAATATTATTAAATATTATTATATTATATATATTATTATTTAATATTATAAATATTAAAGTGGAAACTTTATATTTTTTTCTTTTTAATGACCAATGGTCCCACCATTTAGGTCAACATCACAGTTGATTTACAAAGCTAATGCCGGGCTGCAAGAAAACAGTTCTGTAAATATTAAAAAGTCTCTTACTTGTTAGTAAACATCGCTTTGGGCTTTAAAATTATAGGCTGTTGCTAAAGCAACTTTAAAGGAACCGTTAACTATTCCCAACTTTTTAAGATAAGGTATTGATAGATGCAAAACGATTGGGCCACTGAAAATGACAGCTTTCTATGTAGCTGGCTAATTGACCGCAAGGGCGCAGTGTCAAATTGTATAATTTATAATAGTACCAAAATTATGAAAAGAAATAAAAATAATAATTATATTTGTATTCTTTATAAAATATTTTCTTATTTATATATATAAAAAAAATTCAGGTGTGATAGTCGTACAGCACACAACTTTCTTTAACTTTGGTTTGAATTGTGTTCTGTGCTTATCCCACTAGATTTTTTAATACGTAAATTACAAAATAGTTT
>JAKCPI010018829.1:0-29038 GCA_023213315.1 Euborellia annulipes | reverse complement strand
AAAAGATAGGCCTAATTAAGTATTTTGCGTTATATAGGTCTGTCTATATAAAACAATTGGAGATTTTAAAATATAATGAATTTTAAAACAATTATAACTTCAAGTAAAATTGGCACAATCGATTTTATTAATATCTTATACTATTAAACGAGAAATCTAAGTTTATATATAAGCACATTTCTTCGAAAACAGCTTTAACGATTTTTTTTTAATTTAAAATATATAACAGTAGTACTATTCCCGGTAGACAAATCATATTGCCCCTCTTTTTGTTTAAGATATTTTGTTCACAGAAACGCAGGCGATTTTATGGAACCGACTTTTTTGACTCACAGTTAGTATTTTCAATGAATTTTACTTTCTCTTATTTGACATCGAATTCAATACCCTCTCATATATTGGTAAGAGAAAGTAAAACGACCGAACTTGAGCTAGGTCAACCCGGAACTGAAAATATTAAAGCCACGGGGCGCGGGTTCAGTTGAATATTTATTTAAATCATTTGGATACCAAATGGTATAAATAAATGTGCCACCTGAGAAAAAAAATACAATTCACTTGAGACGGAGCAAGTGCACAGTACTTGATAAAGGCTGCAGAATAAGCAGTCGAAACGTTGTACAGTATTTATATTTTTTTTTTAATAAGTAATAACAAAATTGTAGTCTATACAAAGTTGATTATTACATATTTGGTCCTTTGGATCGGCGATTGAAGAAGAAAAATAAAAATTATATATCGATAACATATAAAATATATATTATCAATATATATGCCTGATCTATTACAAATTAATTAAATTCATACGCCTAAATAATCTCAAATATTAAACTCTTAATGCTCATGAATAAGGGAGGGTTCTTCTCTCTCTGAAGGGAACACTTAAACTAGTAGACTTTTTTGGTTGCTGATTGTTTTGTTTGGACTTCAAACCGATTTGAAAACGTTCTGCATAAACATGTTTGAACCGAATGATAAAGTTGTTATTCTTTATGATGAAACCTTTGAAGTGTTGAAATTTCTCAAATTTTTGAGTATTATTGTAATACTTAAGCAACCAAAAAAGTATACCCAGGAGACAAATATTTAAAAGTAAAGGGGAGGGAAGGTGTTCATGATTCACCAATAAATATAGCAAGTAACCGTTGGGTACAGATACAATCTAGGGCTACCGGGCAGCAATCGCATTCGACCTCGGTTCTGCTTTTGTTACACGTAGTCGGAGGGAAAAAAAAAAGGTATTTTTTCAGACCGGAAGGAAGGGTGCTAAAAGCAAGCAACGAGCAGAGAAGCCCCCCGGCCGCCGCCACGCGTCATTACCTTGACGCGTTCTAGATCTACTGCGTTCATCATCGTGCCCTGAAAAAACTCGACTGTCGTGTAGTGACGTTTCAGGAGACCTTCCAGCTCAAGATCTGGCTCTTTCCTGAAAGACAAGCGCTTGGATTGGAACTAGGATGTGTGTTGTGCTTCACTTAAATAAAATAAATAAACACTGATGACCACTCAGACAGTCTTGTCAGTCTGCAGATCAGAGGGAGAGAGACAGAGAGAGAGAGAGAGAGAGAGAGAGAGAGAGAGAGAGACATGCGTTCCAAATGAACACACCAAAAGCTAAATCTCACTAGTTAGTAGTATCTCATTTTTTTTGGCAACCTGACTAAAAACTCTACATTTTCTTTTAAACACTTCATATGTGTAAAAGATAATGCAGTTTAGAGAAAATCTCTTTTGAGTAGTAGCGCAGCACAGTTTCTGTGACACGCGCGCTTTGTAGAAGAGAGACGCAGTATAGTTCTGTGCTAGACGTGGCCTTCCCGTGTTTCTGCGTCAGATCCACAAGGCCACGTCTTTCGCAGAACTGTTGCCTCTCAATTGGCACGATCACAGAAACTGTGCTGCGCGTCTGAATATCCTATTCTTTGTTTTTTGTTTTTTTTGCGCTAAAACAAAAGTAAAATTTTTAATCAAAGATTTAAAATTCTTGAATTATTTTAATAGTTAGATTTTCAATGATATGAAATATGCTGAAATAAAAACATTTCATTATTTATGTATAGATAGATATAATAAAAAAATAAAATGGCCACAAATTTTATTAATAAAAAAAAAAAACGATATGTATTTTATTATTATTTCACTTTGCATGCAATTTATGAATATATTAAGAGATTAAACAAAAAAAATCAAACACACAGAAAAATAAAATCCGGAATTTGGGCCATTTAATTGTTAACATTTTATTTATTTATTTATTTTTTTGTTTGTTATTAATAATGAAGTGATGATGCCTACCTATGCAAGAAGACTACTTCGACATCGACATCCTCGCGATCCTCGTGTAAGAAGTCCTTGAGGAAGTGGGAGACCGACTCGTAGGTGATGTGCCCGCAGACCACAATGTGCCTATGAGGGTAGCAGCGCACGTACACACGCACACGCACACCCACACCAAGTGTGTCAGAGGCTGCCGTCATTTTTCATCCTCATACTCCTCATCATCCACCTCAATTAACTACTCATTTATCTCCCCAACCTGCTACTTTATCCTCATTCCCAAAACCCCTTTTTCGCGTGCCATCTGCCCAGGGGAAAATCTGCTGCCCTCGTTTTCTAGATGTCGCACGGATGCACAACTTTGCCTCGTTAAATAAATATGCGATCAATCATAAAAAATAAAAAAAAAAAAAAAAAATTCTCGAGGCAAGTTGTAATTATTTTTTAATTTTAGGGCCGGTTTCTTCACTCTTGGATTAAGTAGTGAATTTGTCCAACAAAGGAATAGTAAACAAGAAGTTCCTTAGCCTTTGGTTATTACAAATTTTGCAGCTTAACAAGTTTAAAAAAGTTTGTAACTTAAATGCTTTGTTTTAAAATAAATAAAAAGTGACTAGTCAAGTCCGCAATTTGAATATTAAAGTTTCGGAAGCAAATATTTATTTGTATATTCCAATCAAGAGAAAGAATACACTTTGTCTTTGACGTCATCCAATACAAACAAATAAAAATTACGAATGACATTTTTCTATAAAAAAAAAAGAAATAATCTCAAAAATCATGAGGCCCGAAGCTAGCAAACCCAAGGCTAAGTCTCTTAATCCAGGGTCATGAGTGAAATAACCGGCCCTTATTAAAAAAAAAAAAAAGCTAAACGATGCAAGCTGGGAAATTTTGAAAATTCTATATTCGAATTTTTTTTATTTTTGATTGTTGAAGGCACAAGCTGTCCACTGAGCTAAAAGAATCTCTAAACTGTTTACACAGATATTGTTTAAAGCATCTACCCGTGTTCTAAAGGTGTAAATTAAGTCTAGTTACTCTGAAAGCCCAGTGGCTCTTTATAAAGGTGTAAAAAAAGGGTTGCCTAGCAAATGTGGTAATAATATAAGTCAAGCATAAAAGTTAAGAGAAGCATGCAGCTAGTTAGAGAGAGAGAGAGATAGAGAGAGAATTGAATTGAATAACCTGGAATTCATGATAATTTTTTTTTTTTTTTTTTAGCTGCCCTTTTTCTCTATCCGTGCTGCCTATTTGATTCCAAGGCAACGGCACGGCTACTAAACTAAACTCACTAGGTTCTCATTCAGCTAAAAAATACATGCCAGTGCTAAATAGTCTACCTTTTAGGCCGAGAACCGTCCTATGTCACTTCAAGTGAAAGATAAAGTAGAGTAGAGTGAAAGAGAGAGATATATAGAGAAGAAAGAAAAAAGGGTCTTCGCTGCAGTTTTAAATGCCCTATCCGAATTTCAAATTGGATTTGAAATTCATAAAATTTCTTTTTTTTTCTCTCTGGGCTAGGGAAAAATTAATTTTTAAATAAATTTATCCTTTAAGTCGCGCGCTCAAAAGACCGAGAAGTTTTAGGGCTAAACTACACGAAGACTGGAAAAAAAATGTTTTATAAATAGTCTTGTCTAACACTGCTTGTTTTTTGTTTTGTCTTATTTTTTTTTTTCAAATTTATAGTGTAAAAATTGGGATTTTCTTAGCAATGCAAATTAAATGGGGAAAAAAAAGAAGGAAAATGTGATGAATTTTTTGTTTGTTTGTTTGTTAGCTGCTGCTTAAATGTTAAGTGTCAGGTGTCAAAAAAAAGGGTATAATAGTTTTGAGAAAGGTGAGAAATTCTCTGTGTGTGTACCCGAATCAGCCACTGACTGATGGATGCTGGTGCTCTCACCTTCTGCCTCGCTCGTTCTTCAACGTGCCTCCGTACTTGGGCCTAGTCCCGATCAGATCAATTATCTCGGGAATACAACTCGCGAAAATGGCCTAAAAGCGCGTGGCGGCGAAGGGGGAAACAAACAGACACAAAACACGGCCAATCAGTTTAAAAAAAATGACAATAACATGTTGATGTTTGCTAACAAAAAAAAAAAAAAAGAGAAACAGTGGGCAGCTGTTTTTTTCGGACCTTCGAGCGCGGACAATGCGGACGGTGCTTCCTTAAGCAACAAACAATATTTAGTATTATAAATAAATTTATGGTAAAATTTTAAGGAAGCACTCGTCGATCGGTACTTAAAATGCCCAGCCTTTCTCTGGATATTTTTGATTTTATATCAATATTATATATAAATATAAATGCACCAGAAACATTGCGCCGATATTTGTTAGTAGTTTAAGTTTAAAAAAAAAAAAAATCAAAAAAAGAAAAAAAATGCGAGAGAAAAATTCACAAACACACCCACACACTCAGAAACCGTGGCTTGTTAGCTTAATTTCTAAATCATCAAAGTTGCACTTTGTTTTTCGCCATTTTTATTATTATTATTTTATTTTATTTATTTATTTTTTTTTTGTTAGAAACTAAAACCGGAGACGCGGATATATATAAGGATCATGCTAAGGAAAAGTCATACTAAGTTTTGACCTCGGACCATTTTGCCGAAGACGAGAGCTCGCCGGGCAAAACGATACCGGCCAGTTGAAACAATATTGAAATCTCATCCACCAACGAGCCAATGTTTCTTGGTGTAGACGCCATGAACCGTGTGTCTAGTGCAATCTAGTGAAGTGTCAAGGATAAAAGTATATAAAATATAAATATATAATTAATGTAATAAAAATGAATCTAAAGCGATCATTTGTGCAAAACTACAGGGTTGAAGTTCAGCCATATTGTGGTCTAGCAAAAGAGCTACTCTAGTCTTGCAAAAAAGTCGAATAGATTTTTCAGAGAATAGAGAATATAGAGATAATAGAGAGCCTAGCAACATTCTGAATCAATCCATAGATAAATGCATGCCACCAAGAAACCATTACATTCTATATCAGTATCATTGGCTACAGTGGTAGATGGACAACATTATTGTACCCTAGAGAGCCAGTCAAAAAAATTTTAATTTCGGCAGAAAATGATTGAATAAAACTCCACCAAATTTTGGCTGTGAAAATTTTGCAAATATAAAAGAATTCACAGTGCAGAGCTGCGCGTTTGATTTCAGGATGGAAAATAAAAAATGCCAAGATCTGGTGGAGATGGAGTGGATTCATGCTAATTCGCGCGGTTAGTCGATTTTGTTAATTTTGTTTGGCCACACAACGGTTGAGGAGAGTGCCTACATAAGTGCCGAGTGCCCAAAAAACGGGTATTAGTGTGCATGATACCAGAGCAAGGAAAAAGGGAAATTGGAAGAAATTTTTTTTGTCTCTACCTTATAACAATAAAAATAATTAATAAATCCCCAAGTTTTAATTTTCTGCTTAGGTATCTCGACTCTTTTAACATCCGTGGGCATTCAGCTAACTACTCGACACTGGCGGTCCGATGGAAGGATCAAAATGAAGATGATGGAAAAGAAATATGGGAGTGATAAAGAGGGATTTAGGGAGGACGCGCGCAGCGCTGTGTGCCTAACTCGGACCGGTCGGTACCTGCGTCTCTCCCGTTTGTACTGGCCACCGTAGCGGGGCCGATTGCCGGCGAGCTCGGTTATCTCAGGGATCCAACTCGCGAACACGGCCTACGACCGGCAATGAACAACCAGACGTCATCATGCCCGATCAGAGAGTGTGACAGGAGACGAATCCACACAACACACCAACAACACACAACATCAACAAAACAAGTGGCCCTAGGAGAAATAAAAGAACAAGAGTCCTGGACTTGCAGACGTGCTAACTATAATATATATATACAATTAAGCTTAAATCAAGTCCAGTTCTCTGAGAAAAATAAAAAAATACGTATAAGAAAAAAAAAAAGAAATTAGAAATTAAAATAAATAATAATATAAATATGATCCACATATTGATTAAGTTGTTCCGCTTAATTCTAATAAATTTTTGATTTCTTCTTATTATTATTAGGCACATTAGATGACTTTTGAATGTGAAATTAAAAGAAAATTGTGCATTCATGCCTATTTCTAGAATTCGAGAGCAGCAGACCTCAATCAGCAAACATGATCATCAATTCACACACACACACACCAAGCTTGGATTAAACATTCCAAGGTTTTATTTAATAGGTTATTAATAATAATAATATGCAAGTTAAATAAAAAAAAAAGGTTATTTCAATTATTTTAAATAAAAGTGCAAGAGGTGTGAAAATGAAAAAACCAAAGGGGATTAGTGAAGTTGAGTGCCAAGTACCTTTTTCCATGCTCCCGTCTGTACTCATCACCATACTTGGACCGAGTTCCTACCAAGTCAATTATCTCTGGAATGCTACTGGCAAACATGGCCTAAAAGGGAGAAACAGGCAAGTGGGTGAAACTCAAAATCTGGCAGAAAAACTGCCAGACTCCAACCATAAATAGTGCATTATAATATCATCTAAAATACCATGCAAAAGTGCAAGAAAAACGCATGCATAAAACGCCATCAAGAGATGTGCCTTAAATAAAATTTGGTATGCCTATGGGACCCTTTAATATGGAGAAGAAGCCAAGCGAACAAGCCTCGCGACAAAAATGAGACAAAGATGAGATTGACTAGACAAAAGAGAAAGAGAGAAAGAAAAGAGAGGAGATCTAAATGTTGGTCCCAAGAAATCTATTTTATTTCTTAAACAGAACAGCTTTGTCAATAAATGGATCTTTTTTTTAAGCAAAAGGAACAATATAGGCAAAACATATACATTGTATGTATATGTATGTATATATATATAATGAAAGTGAGAAACTTTGATATAACTAGAGAGAAAGATAAAGATGACATATATGAAGCGAAAGAGATTCATGTTATAGATTAGTTGAGTCTGGACTACGTTATATATGTTAAATTTTAAATAAAAAATTTGGGAGTTGTTCTGAACTGGCCGTACCATAACAACATCAGCATATGTGTGTAATGACATCACAAGCATATGTTGTTATAAGATAGTGCCATCTTGTTTCTAAATTGAATTCAAAATATCTCTAAGAATAAGGCCGAAACTTATACACAGTTGACCCGAATTATTTAATAAATGAAAAATATATATCGAACATCCAGACACAATGCAAATATCTTTTTTTTTAACCACACAGACATTCAATACACACAATCAAGCCATTAATCGGATGAGAAATCATTTATTTGTAATGTTTTCCCAATCCTTAGAAATAGATAAAAGAGCAGAAGAGGAGATGGTTCATTCAAAGGACAGACAGACTGACAAAGAAAATGAGAGTGAGAGAGTGTGTGTGAGAAAAAGAAAGGAGCGTTTCGGTTTGGAGTGACGAATTCAAAGCACAACATTGCGAGTTAGAAATCTTGCAAAGTGCCCCCCCCGCCTTTAGAAGAGGACACTTGATTGATATGTTTTTTTTTTTTTTTTTGTTGTTGTAATAATAGAGAGCATGCCAAAGAAAGCTGATTTTAAAATTTTTTCATATTCTTTTTTGTATTTATTTGTTATTTTTTTATGTAGTATTTTGGCCTGATTTCTTGGGCGTGTTTCCGGTGTGCTTGTCTGATAGGCGGGAGACCAAATGATGACTGCACACACTCACCAAGCCTACGAGCAGGAAGAACACGAGGAAGCCTCGTCCGAGTACAGTCTTGCAGAAGATGTCACCATAGCCCACAGTGGACATGGTCACGATCAAGAAGTAGACACAGGTCCAATAGGGCAGTTGTTGAGGGTTGGTGAATTCTAAAGGGTCGCCGGAATTCTCCAACTGGATTAGAAATAAATGATGATGGTGAAGAAGAATTATAGAAGAGGATATAAAATAAATGAAATAATTCTGACCAGGTGGATGATCCCGGCTGCTGTCAGCCACACCGAGATAAAGATCGATACGAGCTGAGCGAGGCGAATCGAGCTGGACGTCTTAAGGATGTTCAGGTATTGGAGGATATCCGGAACAGTCATCAGTCGGAGGGCTCTCAAAAAACGGAGTCCTGCAACATAAATTCAATTTTTTTAAATAATTTCAAAAAAAAAATTTTATAGCTAACAAGCAATTAAATATTTAAAAAATAATTATTATATTTTGAAGATCATAATATTTATTTTTATAACCATTATAAGATATTTGGACAAGAGGCGCTATGAAATTGACACGTCTTCTATTTTGCGGGAAAAAATTCATTCCCAATAAGGATTTATTTCATTTATGATAATATCACAATAATTTCTTATCAAAATTTAATTAATAGGCCTATATTTTGAGTTTATTTTTAATAATTTTGAGTTTATTCACAATGAAAAAATGATTGACATGTTTTTGTTAGAGAATGGCAAAGGGTTTTAAATATTCTTTTGTTATATCAATAGAAATGAAGAGAGAAATAATTTTTTTTTTTTTTTAACCTTTTCGGCTACTGAGGCGATTTAGGGGTTTGTATTTATTATATAAATTTTCAAATACATAGTATCGGGGGACGTTCAACACGCTGATTTCTCGGGGTCAAACAAATAGTAGGTCAATATCATTATGATTTTATTGATTTAGGGATAAATTATTTTTATATTATATCATAATAAAATCCTTATCAAAAATTGAATCGATCATATTTTGAATGAATTTTTTACTCAAAAAAAATTTCAATAATAATAATAATACTTGTTGACAAAGTTCTCTAGCCTTACTTGCCCTGAAACCTTATATAGACTTATATAATTTAATAATAATACGATTTAAATTTCAACTCACCGATCCATGTCCTGTCCAGATAAATCGAGACGAAGGAGGGCGGGATTGTGAAGTAATCGACGAATGAATACATCTCGAGCATGAACCACAACTTATCACTTGCTGCTATAAACTGAGAAAAAAACAAAAAATATTATTAAAATATGAAGGTATTATAAAAATATACAAATAGGCAGGTCATTTAATATCCAAGCTTTACTTAATAATTTATTTACAAATATACGATCATTATACTGTATATGTAAAAGCATGGCCAAGAATATTGTTACGCCCCCCATGTGTACACACAAAAAGGCAATCAACATAAACAATTTATATAAAGACAAAAGTCAGCCCTGCCAAATAATAGGCCAATAATAGGAACTCGGATAGTTTTTTTTTTTTTTTTTTTTTTTAATAGGAAATGTGTAGGATGGATATTTAATTAGAAAACGCGATGGTGATACCCGTTTGGAGGGTGACATCCAGCGTGAAAAAAATAAATTAAATAAAAACTTCATCACAAAAAATAACAAATAATTGTTATAATTTTCTATAAATTTTATACAATATTAATTGTCTTTATATATTTATAATAAAGAAGTGAAAAGTGAAATTCTATATAGCCTAAGAAGCCGAAAAGAGTAGTAAAAAAAAAAGTTTCTATTATTAGGGTGGCATCACAATATCCGCATAGATAAGAATTTCTTATTTGGATTAAAAGAAAGGATCAACTTACTCTTATAAAAAAATAGACCATAAAAAATATATTGAAGGCGAGATCGATTTGCTGGGTGATGTTGTTACTCCATTTCTGGCATCTTTCTACTTCCTCACTGAAAATAATCAAAATATTTTCATATTAGTACAATATAGTATAAGAAATAACGACGCAAAATAAATAAATAAATAATATATAGACAAACACATTTACTAGTACCTTTGAAATGAAATTAAAAAATGAATGAATCTAAATTTATAGAGATTATAAATTAAAAAATAATTTTAATTTATGCTAAATGATTTTGCAAATTAATTAATTTAAAATGAAATATGAGAATAGAAATTGTATTATTAGTCGGTCTATTATTAAAATAAAATTTTGCATTAGTAGTAGTGCATATATATTATAAATATTAAAATTTTATAAATAACATTAACTACTCTAAAGTTAGACTAGATATTACAATTATTGGATTGTTGATCAAAGAAAACAAAGAGAATTTTTAAATCATGGCTATGGAAATATTATATATATATACTTTGAAAACATTATTGTCACGTCAATATTAAAAAAAAATTATTTATTATTACCAATTTAACCAAAAGATAAATGAATTCGTTTTAATTAAATGTTCATTTTATAAAATCTTTAAATGAATCCAAGTTTTTTTTTTTTTTATTCAACCCCTTTTAAAATAATTAAGTTTAAATTTTATGACGTCCTCATATCTGATTAGTTAAGATTTAATTCATTAATAATAAAAAAAAATGACTCACCTCGAGGCATCTATAAAATAAATGATAAGTGAAGCTATACTGAGAATGAACACCAACACCACCTGCAACAAAAAAAAGAACACATTTGTTAGTAAATATACAAACATTAAATTGATTTATTTTAGGAATGAAAAGAAAAATAACCTTGAATAAGTTTTTTTTTTAATTTAGATTCAAGATTAAAAGTTGACAAGATTAGAGATTACATATTTTCAATCAAATAATTATGATAATTCAGTAAAAGGGCTAATTTAACACAAGTGCATGAAATTAGACACGTGTGTTGATTTGATAATATTTTTTGTCACTGCTTAACAATGGCGCTAGTGTTGCTGGGTATAATTTCAAATTATTAAATCTGCATAATAAATAGTGTAAACATTCTTTCACAATAAAATAAAACAAAATTTTTTTTATATTGGTTTGTATGACTTAAACTAATAACTTCATTCTAATTAAAAATATATTTTACGTCATTTTTAAGTATGTAATTAAAAAAAAAAAAAATTAGAAAATGATGCCGATTAAATAAGCGAGGTGTGAGATCTTAAAGTATCTGTTTGAAATATAAAGTACAAGATAGGTCTATATATAAAAATACAGAATATATAAAGTAAAAAATTAAAAGTATTGAAGTCGGAGATTTTTTTTTTCATGGAAGTAAAAATAATAGTTGATTAATACTTTATCAACTGCGCTGTCTGTAAGAGCAACAAATGTAATTTCAACGATGTCTGTAATACGGCTGGGAATTGTCAGCCAACGCATATTTTAACACATTTAAATTGAGTAGAGGATGAGATACGTACTCGTGGGTGACGTCAGTAAAATGAACCTTCCTTTTTTTTTAGGTTAATCCAAACAAATCAATTAAGATTATTTAATTTACATGACTTTAATAAAATAAAGCCTGAGTTGGTGATTTATTTTAATTTCTTGGCTATTTGGGGTCTCTGGGCTAAGGAATAAACTTTCATTTAACATTTGAGGTGTTGGATAACTCCGCCTGGTATTCATTCAGGCATTCAATCAGATTGTCTAATCAATTGCCTAACTTGCAGGCGTACATCATTGTCTGATATATGGGATAGAAATTCCAATGATAACACAGGGCAACACTGATTCTTATTTTCAAAGTAATTTTGGGTCCGCTGAATACGAAAATAATATTTTTGTTGAAAGTGGTGTTCCCAAAACTTCCATACCACCAGAGTTTTCTTATCCGGGGCGTTCTTCAGGATATCTGAGAATTTTCTCTTCCTTAGTTCCTCAAGGTGTTGTTTTAGGTGATTCGGTAGTCTCACCTTAAACCATTGACATCACATTCCGGGTTTTCCTCCTCTCTTCTTCACATTCTGCAGCTTGTGTCCTCCCCCCAGGTTTTTCCTCCTCGGAGGGAGTTCCCACATCTCATTCTACTTTTTGAGGTAAAGGCAATCCAATTTATTTTGGAAATTCAATTATGGGAGGAGAAGAATATTTTTTAAATCAATTGATGGAATGTGGCTGTGAGATGTCAATTTATGTGATATGGAGGACAGCAGCCAGATAGGTAGCCTCTATTCAATAAAACAGACTCCTTTCAACAAAACGTTTCGGCCAAATTTATTGCGCCATCCTCAGTTGTTAAAGCTGTATAAAAAATATTTACATTGATTTATGTTAATTGATACATCAAATATTAAAAAATTATTTTTCCTTATTTCAAAAAAACTTACAGTCTTATGAGAAAACAGAGTTGTCATATGTGTTTTTTCATAAGCAAACATTTAATAAATTGCCTATGTATTACATATTTACATTGTTGTAATACATAGGCAATTTATTAAATGTTTGCTTATGAAAAAACACATATGACAACTCTGTTTTCTCATAAGACTGTAAGTTTTTGAAATAAGGAAAAATAATTTTTTAATATTTGATGTATCAATTAACATAAATCAATGTAAATATTTTTATACAGCTTTAACCTGAGATGGCGCAATAAATTTGGCCGAAACATTTTGTTGAAAGGAGTCTGTTTTATTGAATAGAAGCTACCTATCTGGCTGCGTCCTCCATATCACATAAATTTATTTTTTAAAACGTTTATTTCAAAATTATCAAATTATTTCCTACAAAGTGCTATAAATGATACAAAGAATAATAAAATTAATTAAACAAATCAATAAGAAGAACGTTTTGTACGGGATTTCCTTTGTTGTTTTTGGTCCGGTTTATCAAGAGTACCAGAGACAATTCAAAGAAAATAATTTATATAGCCTGAGTACTTCATCATCAATGTAGCTGACTTCATGAGCTTATGCCGCAGAAAGACAATTTTTTTTGTTCCCCTGTGTAATTGGATTGGTTTCCCAGAATTTTTTGTAGTTATATATATTTTTTTTAAATTTATATACATAAAGTTAACGAGAAGGTTATAATTGCCAACTTAATAATAAACATTAGCGCTCTCTCTCTCTCTCGCTTTTGTTCTGCCTCATCCCATGATTCTCTTTTCTTTCTGACTCTTCTTTTGTCTTTTCTTCGAGAATTTTTGAATTAATTGAATATCTTGAGAATACACTTGAAAATAAATAGCGGTTAACAACCTGTGACCGAAGTGGAACCAAACATCTACTCTACGTTTAGATTTTATTTCTTTTCCTTAAATTCAAAATGCCATAAGAGGTGTGGGGGCCAAGGGGCTCGAGCACCATAAAGTTGAGGAAAAGTGGCACCCCCTCTCCCCTAGAAAAAGTACCATTATTCGTGTAAAAAATTAACTAATAAACCGTTGAATAACATTTATTTTCAAAAAATAAATTTAAAATATGATTGGCAAATAATTATGAAATGAAAAAGAAATATGAACAGATTTCTGCTGAGGAACTTTGACAGATGAAACAATTGAATCAGAATTCAAGGCGGCCACGCTGCTAGTTTAAATATACAATTTCAGCTTCGTAGCTCTTTTTATTCTCAAAATATTTCTAATACTCTTATATCAGTAAAATTTTTCGTGAAAATTGTTTGAAGTACACTTTACTGATGTAGTATTTCAGATTATTCAAATTCATTTTCCGGCTCTTCCTTCCATAGAGCCAATGTTAAATCCCCATATGGGGATTTGTATGTTAATTTCGATTCAAAAGGCGGACCCTTAACTACATTTTAAAAATGTTTTCCATTTCTTATGAAATTTTGTCTTTATTTAGGATTCTCTATTGTGGATAAAATATAATAAGAGATTAGAATTTTGAATAATAACCATAGTTTATTTCAAGCAGTCAATATTTAAAATACACAGAGCCTTTTGATTCAATTGACTTTTACTTTTTTACTTATGAAATGCAAGTGTTCAAGTTAACTAAAATGCTATGGGAAAGTAAATACTGGTATATCTCGAAACAAAAAATTTTGATATGAAAGCACTGCACAAAACTTTCTGGTGCGACCAGTCACACCAAGTTTGTTCCTTTGCCTTAAACAATTTTCCCGTTTTAACAAAATCCATTTTAATATCATAAAATTGTGCTTAGAATATTAAATTAATTATTACTTTATCCGTTTTTTTTTTAAATTCCCCAACGGAAATTAAACCTTCTGGTTTTTGATCAAAGAAAAAAAAAAATTGTCAATTATATTAATGGATAAAGAAAGAAATTAAATTGATCTTTTATAGTCAAGAATAAATTAAATGATTTTTTTTTATTTTATTACGCGCACTTTCTTGTCTGTTTTTTTTTTTTTTATCGATCTTTAAATTAAAAAAAATTGCTTTTCTTAAATTTAAAGACTTCAATTATTTTAATAGAAATATTTGTTTATTGATTACTAATCCATCACTAACAATACTTTCTCTCTCTATATATTTCATATATGGACCCTGTTACGCATTAGTGTGTCAAGCGCCAGCTACCGAGTTTTGAGAAAATCAACATTAGTTTTTTGTTTTCATTGGTTTATATATAATTTTTTTTGTCAATTGTGCAAGTAACATTAAATATAAATTTTTTAGGACATATTTCATAAAAAATATTATTAATTATAGCATTTGAAACAATATTCCGTGCTTAACTCAATTTTTTATTTTTTGGCGCTTGACACACTAATGCATAACAGGGTCCATATAGAGTAAGAGAAAGTAAAAATCTGGTGTGACTGGTCGCACAGCACACAACTTTCTCTTACCTTCGGTAATCGAACAGTAGATTTTCAAAAGTATGAGAAAATATTTATATTTTGTTACCATGGCAACTATTTCTCCTATCTTTTCTATGGAGTACGATGATAATATTCTTATTTTGGGTTTTGAGGAATCGGACTGTTTGAACAAGTGATTGGAGACAGAAGAAAGACCTTGACAGGGGTGTCAGGTGTTGGAACACAAGGTTCCAACCCTGAATCACCCCGCCAAGGCCCTGCAAACTGCCCTTGAGGGGCTCAGGGGCAAAGAAGGCCGCCGCCACAGGTGTCCAAAAGGCCGGGGATCGATTCCCGGCGCCAGGTCAACGCTCGTCCCATATTCTATCTATCCCTAGCCTTTTGCTCGCTCTCGTCGATTCTCTCTGTACTTCTTTTGAATTCTTTCTTTACTTCGATTATAAAATATTTTATTTAAGCAATAAAATTTAATATCTTCTATATCTGTTTGACCAACTTCCCGTTGAATGCTCTAGAGAGCCCAGGGAAAAAATTCCCACAACCCCAAATGGGTAGGGTCAAAAATCTAGTATTTTTTTTACTTTCTCGTATAGAGAAAGTATTGTAATCGTAAAAAAATTCGACTTCGAGATTTTGATGTTTCTCCACGTTTTAGACCTCCCTGAGTCCAAAAAAACCATTTTTGGCATTATGTCTGTGTGTCCGTGTGTGTGTGAACACGATTGCTTAAAAACCAAAGCAGCTAGATCGATGAAATTTGGTATATGTTCCTTACACTAAAATTGTAGATTTCTATCAACTTTTGGAGTAAATACGTCCCTTGGAAGTAGTACTTTGCCTAATAAGTTTTTTCAGAAATTTCGAAATTTTCAATTTCTTTGTTATATTATGATAAAATACTCAATTTTAAAAAGTTTTTATTCTTTGATATTTTTCCGAAAACTGAATATTTTTTTGAAATAATCACAAAAGAAAAAGATATTTTTCGTTTTTTTTTTTTTTTTTTCTCATTCACACTCACACTCACACACACATTCACACAGTCTTTTCGGCAACTTAGGCCATTTAAGACTTTAGACGATAACCGTTGTAATATATATTATCTATTGTGGGTTGAGGCATTTCTATTTAAGCCATCTGGTATCCAAATGGCTTAAATAAAATCATCGGACTGCCTGGGTCCGAACCCGCGACGTTTGGTATAGGAGGTAGGCACGCTACCTACTACGCCAAACTCGGGGGCATATTTTTCGTTAATTTTGGAAAGAAAAATCAAAACAAAATAATACACGTGTCATTAAAAAACATGTAAATATAAACAAATGAAGGAATTGAGCTAAGGGGTTGAAATATTATATTTAAGTTAGATCACCCCCCTGGAGCGTGAAAATAACTTTTAATCAAAATCGGCCAAAAAGTACTAGTACTTTACTGATGTGGTTTTTCAGTTTTTTCGATTTTCTCAAAATTCGCTACAACGATTTTTTTTTAACTTCATAAATCAACTATTTTTTAGATGCTCTATAAAATGTATATTCTCATTTTGCCATTGAAATCTTCTGAAGACCACTTTACTCTTGTACTTCATAGGAGAGATAGGCTAAATGGTTGCCATGGTAACAAAATATAAATAATTTCCCATACTGATAAATTTTACATCTTGAATTCTAATATATTGGCGGAAACTAAATATATGTCGACACGAAAAATCTGGTGTGACAGGCACAGAACACAACTTTCGATTACTGAAGGTAAGAGAAAGTTGTGAGCTGTGCCACAGTCACACCAGATTTTTTAAATTATTTCTCGGAGGATCTAGGAAGTAAAACTGTTTAGAGACACAAGGACCGCCGAAAGCGGGGAGTCCGGCTAGTACATAATACTTATTTATATTTAAAGCAGTGTTCTTTTTTATATAATTTATCTTTAGTTTTTCATCCCCTCGAGGAATCGTTTTTTTTTCTCTTTCTCTCCGTAAATGCACCGCAGAGATAAAAAGATTAAAATGAATACATATAAGATTATTTTAACTAATAAATAATATTCTCAAGGGAAATATTTTATTGTATTATATATAGAGATAGAGGAGTAATTGCGTTCACCTTTAATAATTTGATTTTGCATGTATAAAAAAAAAAAGAATTAAATTTATTGACTTGAATTCCGTTCAAGCCCCATACATCGATTAACGTAATCTAGACAAGGTCGTTTCCATCCTGCAGCATCATTGTCCTCAGAGAGAGAGAGAGAGATGCATAAATTCCCTCTCTGTGACAGTAACACCTGATTTATGCTGATGGTTTAAACATTACTTAAAAAAAAAAAAAAAAAACTATTCTCCAAAAATTCCATTCATCATTTTTTTTTAATTTTTAGAATATTCGGGATTATAAATAAAATAGAAAAAAAAAAAACAAGCAACTTTTGTGTT
The DNA here is from genome assembly GCA_023213315.1 of Euborellia annulipes. NCBI lineage: Eukaryota > Metazoa > Arthropoda > Insecta > Dermaptera > Anisolabididae > Euborellia > Euborellia annulipes. The sequence continues at coordinate 11,887 of JAKCPI010018829.1, read as the reverse complement.
TTTGGCTTTGAGCCCAGGCAGAGAGATGATTTTTTAATGGTCCAGTTCTAAACCTGGAGAAAGAACAAACAACATATAAATGGAAGAATAAAAAATTTATCATAGAACGGGAGATAAATAATAAAAAAACAAAACAAAACAAAGGGAAGGTTGAAAATAGATATAAGAAATCAAAAAAGGGATCCTATCATGTATTTATTAGAGGTAATGTCTTTTCATCTTCCCCCCCCTGGCTAAAACAATCTGGTGTGACTTTGCCTTCGGTAATCGAATATTGTGTTCTGTGCTTGTCACACCAGATTTTTTGTGTCGATATATAATTAGTTTCCACCGATATACTGAACATGCATTAAAATTCAACATGGTAATATATTGATATTTTGTTACCATGGCCTATCTTTCTTATGAAGTACAAGAGTTAAGTGATCTTCAAAAAAGTGCAATGCCAAAATGAGAATATACATTTTAAAGAGCATTTAAAAAATAATTGATTTTTGATATTTAATCAAAAACGTTAGAGCGAATTTTGAAAAAATTGAAAAAAAAATCTGGTGTGACTGGCGCACAGCGCACAACTTTCTCTTACCTTAGGTAATCGAAAGTTGTGTACTGTGCTTGTCACACCAGATTTTTTGTGTCGACATATATTTAGTTCCCGACAGCACGGATACATTTGAATTCAGATGTAAAATTTATAAGTATGGGAAAATATTTATATTTTGTTACCATGGCAACCATTTTTCCTATCTTTCCTATGAAGCACAAGAGTAAAGTGGTCTTCAGAAAAAAAAATCGTTGGAGCAAATTTTGAGAAAATCGAAAAAAACTGAAAAAGTACATCAGTAAAGTACTAGTACTCTTTGGCCGATTTTGATTAAAAGTTTATTTTCACTCTCCAGGGGGTGTATAACTTAAAAATAAAATTTCAGCATCATAGCTCATTTCTTTCATGCTTAAAATTGATCTCACAAGATACACACAAACACACACACACACACACCCCGACAGACCATGTCGCGAAAACCACTTTTTTTGATTCAGGGGACCTTAAAACGTGTAAATCCGTCAAAATCTCGACATCCAATTTTTGACAGGAATCCAATACTTTCTCTCTATATATATTAACATATATAGGATAAAAGAAAGTAAAAATCTTGTGTCTTGGCGCACAGCACACAACCTTCTCTTACATTCGGTAACTGGAAGTTGTGTCCTGTGGTATATATACCTATATACCATCAAGAGAAAAGATATTGGACAATATGGCTGCTACCTGCCATAAGGCTCAAATGCCAGGTAGCCGCCATAATGTCCAATATCTTTTCTCTTGATGGTACATAACTGATGATACTGTGGTGTATATACATAACTGATTCTCAAAAAGCTAATAAATGTGCCACACTTCAGCAAAGATGATTTTCCTGATTTGGCATCAAAAAGCCTAGAGCAGAACTCCACAAGTAAGCCGCTTAGTAATCCCATCCCAGCGCGTATTTATTCTCAAGTCACAGAATCCTTCCTGAAACCCCCAACATAGGAATCAAAACATATTCCCTGAAAATATGCTAATCATAACACAACTGGTGTTCACACCAGATTTTTCGTGTCGACAAGTATTTAGTTTCCGACAGTACGGTACATTCGAATTTCAAGATTTAAAATTTATAAGTATGGGAAAATATTTATATTTTGTTACCATGGCAACCATTTCTCCTATCTTCCCTATGGAGTACAAGAGTAAAGTGGTCTTCAGAAGATTTCAATGACAAAATGAGAATATACATTTTAAAGAGCATCTAAAAATTTTAATATTAACAAATATAGAGGTAAGAGAAAGTAAAATTATTTCCAAAGTATTCCAAGTAGGTCGTTGACTTTTAAAACTGTATGTACTCTGTATAAACGTGTTTTCAAGAACTTTTTCTTCTTTCAATTTTTCTTTTGTAATTTCCGGTCTCGTTTGTTTTGCGCCCCCGGCACAGATGCGCCGCCTCGGGCAACAGTTTTTCCACGCCATCTTTACTGTCCTGTCTAATCATCTTAAGTATTCAGAGAGTAGATTCATATTTCCTTAAGCGTTAATTTTCAACATCAAGAAGATTGCAAGAATTGACGTAACATTTTTGAAAAGTTAAAAAACAAACGCTCTCAAATCAGCCACAGCATTCTGAAAAATTTCTATTTATTTCAATGAGATAGAAAAAAAATGAAATTTATTGATTTCTTTGCATGTTAGACTGTAATTTCTTTTTGTACCAATTTGCATATAACTTCTAAGAATTTAGAGAGAATAGTTTCTTGTTCTAAAAGCACAATACAAAATCCTCTTAAATATTTAACTTTCCTATACAAACAAACTTATTTTAAGTTCTGTAACTTATTTTATGAGTTCTTTAATTATGATAAATAAATAAAACGAAAAGAATCATCACTTTCTTATATATTTGACTTTTGTCTATTCTCTAACAAATATTTAGAGATCAAATAAATTTTCTCTCTACATAATTTATAGACATTAAGTGAGTTGTTTATTTGTTTTAGAATAATGTTTAAGAAAGAATGAAATGAAATGAACAAAAAGAATATTGACTTCTTTTATGCTTGCTTTTCTTTCTTTCGTTTTTTTAATTTAATTCATCTCTCTAAACACGCAACGTTCAGTTATCATTCAGAGCCATCTAGCGACATCTCTTGAATTTAAGAACTAATTCCTATTAAATAGGAACTAAAACGGCTCGATTATTGATAAGAGATCGCTTTAAGAACGTACCAGTAGTATTTTGTGAGTTTTTTCTTTTTCGATTTTCTCAAAATTAATAAATCATTTATTTTGTAAATTAAAATTAAATTTACAAACTAAAAACTAGGTTATTTGTTTCAAAGGTTTTATTAATTAAAAATTAACACTTGATATGTATTTCGACAATTCCTTGTCATCATCAGAAGTGTTTACAATCTAATACATGAAACTAGAAACATTATACAATAGAAGTGGTACCAACTGCAATACATCAAAGTAACAAGTTTAGCTTATAAACTTAACGATATATATACTTAAATCAAATGACCTATTAGAAATTAAAATATTAAATTGAGTATTATTATTATTATTTTTTTAATTCTTACTTATATTGTTATTATTTTAATTTCTAATAGGTCATTTGATTTAATTATATAACGTTGAGTTTGTAAGATAAACTTGTTACTTTGATGTATTGCAGTTGGTACCACTTCTTCCATTGTATAATGTTTCTACTTTCATGTATTAGAATGTAAACACTTCTGATGATGACAAGGAATTGTCGAAATACATATCAAGTGTTAATTTGAGTTTGTATTTTTAATTTTAATTTACAAAATGTTTCAACGAGAACCTTGGGTCGTTTAAGTTTAAATCTTAATCAGGGGGGTGCACTCCAATGGGAGAATTTGAAATTGTGTGACGTCACGTATGCCACCCCAGTGAGAGTTTGACACTTTAATCCGCTAGAGAGCAGGGTAGTCAACCGATGAAATGATCATGTGATTTCTATATATATTATATTCAAATATTGTCAAATACGTTAAAATTGTCATTTAAGAGATAAGTATTGGATTTCATTATATACTTAAAAATGTTTTTAATTATATTTATATGTTTATTAACTACATTTCCATTTATATTTTTAGAAAAAAGAAAATGTTAGCAAAAAATTGCAATAATTATGACAAACTAATGAAATTGATAACCTAAAGATCATTCGATTTGGGCACAGTATTCCTAAAAATAACAGTCACCTGTGAGATCTTTCACAACAAATGGAAACATCAAATAAGATAAGTAATTTTTCTAGTAAAACTGTGATAAATATTAGTGAAAATCAAACAATTGTCAATATTTTTGACAATAGTTTGAGAACACCAAATATTCTTTAAAATTTATTATAGAAATGGAGAAAGATCATCCATTAAATGATACATCAAATTCCTTAGAAGTTTTTTCTTTTGCTGAGGATTCAGATGTTATTCGTCGACAAAACTATCAACCGGACAACTCGCCTAATTTACCAATAACTTACGTTACTAATTTTGATTCTTTTTCAGATCGTCACAAATCTATAACAAATGACAATTTAACTTTATTTATTTATCTCTTGTGTATTTTTGTTCATTTTTACATATTATAAATTTTTTTATTTCTTTTTTGTATTCTGTACCCCAAAAGGTATAAAATGTATTTATCTGTATTTTTTTAAATAAATAGTTTATCTTTCCAAAATATCTGATGTTTATGTTATAAAAAATACCCAGATTCTTTCTATATTAAAAATTACTTATTAACAAAAAAATAATATATATAATTAAAAAAAAAAAAAAAAAAATCAATCAATAATATACCAGGTATATATATATATTTACACGAAATACATAATTTTAAATTTAGCGGCTAAAACTTGGTTTGAATTTTGCGCAAATTCCCTGCGTTCTGATTGTGCCACCCTGATGGCGGACAAAAACCAGAAATTAACATTGAGTACGCTCTCTGTTTATATATATACTCTGTGATCTTAATGATTTACATTCTCATTTTGCCATCAAAATTGTTTGAAGAACACATCTCTCTTGTATTTCACAGGAAAGATAAGAGAATTTTTTTATGCTTATTGTTTATAAAAAATTTACACCTTGAATTCAAATGTACTGCTGGAATCTAAATATATGCCGTCACAAAAAATCTGGTATCACAAGCAGAGAACGTAACTTTCAAGTCCGACCAGTCACACCAGATTTTTTAGTATCTATCCATTTTTCACTTATTCTTCAGTCATTAGTGTCAGGCCTGACACGTTGTGATTACTCTGAGGACAAACTTGGCGGAATAATACTGAGGTGGGTTTTTGTTTCATTCCTCAGGAAGAGGCATCTCAAATACAGCTGGTTTCTTTTGCCATGAGGTGGATTTGAGCTCGAGTTGTCTCCAATTCAGGATTATAGGCTTAAATCCTTATCCTCTCGGCTAATTGCTTCCTCATATATTTCACTAATATTCCCTTATAGATGACGTTATGAAAAGCGCAAAAAAAAAAAAAAAAAAAAAAAAAAAAAACACTCCAAGGGAGGGAGAGGTGGGCTGCGGGCTAGTATTAATAAAATTCCCGCTGACTAGACAACCCCTGGATATTTTTCCTCCATTTAGCCAACATAACAGGCAACATACCTATGCTTTTAATTTAACTTTCGCATTTATTACATTTTTTTTTTATCTTGTATATTGAAAAATTGCAATATTTTAAAATGAAGAGAGAGAGAGAGAGAGATATAGCCCAGAGCAGCATCCGGCAAATGGAGCAGGGTTGTGGTTTAAAGCAAGCAACGTCCGTTCGCTGATCGGATCGGAAAGCAATAGCAAGCAAGCAAGCAAACTTGCTCTCATTTGACCCGAGCATCAGCCTCTAATTAGACAGGGAGGGAATCAATATCTTGCCCAGAAGATGATGATGATGATGATTTTGCAATCTAATAGAGGCTTAACAACTCTCTAAGAGTTTGTTTTTGTCAGCATCCCATTTCTCTTTGGAAATTATACACGCCTTACTCACTAATATGTATTAATTTTCGTGTTATTAAATCTCATCAAATAACAACAACAACAACAAAATAATAAATAAAATTTCTAATTTAAAGTGAAATGATGATGATATAATAACTAAGATGGATTATAGTATGTATACCAAATAAGATTATTTATTTGGATTATATAGTAACAAGCAGCACGGCCCGCCTTAGGTGAAGCCACCCCCTCCCCCTCTAGAGCCCATTTTTCCCAATAGGAACCTCACAAACATATTTGGCTCAGATCTATCTTTCCTTTCTTCTAGTCTTTTCAAAGTCCTGTTGATTAAATTATTTGTACTAGAAATTTGTAGACTAATATATTTTCCTAGCCCGTGACCCGTGACGTTAGCTTCTCGGGCCTAGGATACCGAGTTCGCTTCCCGACCCGAGCGAGAAAACTTAAAAGAGAATAAAAGACCTTATTATTATCATTTGAAATTCCTATCTGGATCCCGTTTGCCCGAGGTGCTTATGTGCTCGAACATACCTCAAATCCAAACGGCCTCTGGCCGTAGCCATCTACCGCATTAAATAAATATTTTTATTAAATGAAAAAAACCCCCCTCACGCTCAGGATTTGAACAGGGATTCGCTATACCAGCGAGTCCCAAAAAAGACCTTAAAAAAATAAAAATCTGGTGTGACTGGCGCACAGCACACAACTTTCTCTTACCTTCGGTAAGAGAAAGTTGTGCACCGTGCTGGTCACACCAGATTTTTTGTGTCGAGATATATTTAGTTTCCGCTAATATATTAGGAATTTAAGATGTCAAAATTATAAACATGGGAAAATATTTATATTTTGTTACCATGGCAACCATTTCTCCTATCTTTCCTATGAAGCACAAGAGTAAAGTGTGCTTCAAACAATTTTGAGGGCAAAACGAGAATATACATTTGAAAGAGCATCTAAAAAATAATTGATTTTTGAATTTTAATCAAAATCGTTAGAGCGAATTTTGAGAAAATCGAAAAAAACTGAAAAAGTACATCAGTAAAGTACTAGTACTCTTTGGCCGATTTTGATTAAAAGCTTATTTTTCCGGTCCCGGGGGCTGCCTAACTTAAATATAAAATTTCAACCTCCTAGCTCAATTCCTTCATGCTTAAAATTGAACACACACACACACACAGCACACACAACACACACACACACAGACAGACCATGTCGCGAAAATCACTTTTTTGGATTCAGGGGACCTCAAAACGTAAAGATCCATCAAAATCTCGACATCGAATTTTTGACATGAATCCAATACTTTCTCTCTATATATATATTACATATATACATAGGTAAGAAAAGTAAAATAAATATGAGAAATCGCAATTTCAACAATTGACAAACTCAAAAGTTATTTTGGATTTTGGAACAAAAAATATTTTCTTATGATCCTTAGATGCTATTAATATTTCAAAATTCTAATGAATATTCGGGATGCCTTCACTAAAGTACAGGACTTCTTCTTCTTCTATCCTCGCCTTATTCCCTCGATGCGGGGTCGGCGGACCTAATTTTTTCCTCCAACCCTAACATGAGTTTTTGCGGCCGAGAAGGGTAAAGCAGGCCGGCCCTTTGAACGATCTGACGCCTGTTGAAATGAGGAAGGAAGAGACAGACTTAAGCAGCTCGTGGTCGCCATCCACATACCCACAAAATGTGGGCCCCTGAGCGAACTAAAGTCCAGGACTATTTGGAAAGAATGAATTGGTTCCCGAAATTCAATCCAGGATTTCCAGCAAAACCGGAGTTCTGTTCCTATGCCTAGCATCAAAAGAATATAACTACTCACATTAAAAGTTAAATAAAAAAAATACTAATAGAAGAACCTTAAAAAAATTTTCCTCAGGAATGAAAAGAAGAAGAATAAAATAATAGTCAGGATTTTTTATTCCTGGGAAAAATTCTATCAGCCATAAAATACCCTTATAATTTAAAAATTTTATAGGCAAGGGACCTAAGACTGAGATAAGGAATTGAATAAATTCCAGTTTTAAATCAAAGATTCGCAGATCACGAACTAACTAGATGTGAACTTCTGAGCATAATAAAAATAATATATGTCTGTTTGAAAGAAGAAACAACATTCAATTGTTAAGCGCTAGATGAGGGGTCCAAGAGCCTTAATGTCCGTCATTTAAAGTAAATAAGATAGTTGCAGTCATTAACAATAAATACGAAGCTAATTATATGTAAAAAAAAAAAAAAACTAGAAACTCTAAACTCGAAGGTTAGGCTTGATCTTGTTTACTATATCGATGAATTGCTATCTGTCGGTTAAGTTTGCTAGCTGACTAGAAGTGAAGCAACCGGCCCTAAAAAGATTGCCAGTCCAACAAATTAATAACAAAAAAATGACGTAATTATTAAATGCATATTGTAAGTGATTTATCTGAAGAAAGGAGTTGCCTCCCCCATTTGCTCATATTTTTGCCTGTTGCTGGTCGGTCAAACACCCTCCGGGAGGTGGGTTGGGGGCTTTGTTTGGTGTCGTTGACTGATGCCTGGAATTGGGTCTCTGGGCTAGTAGAAATTGTGCTATTGCAACTGCCAAGCATCCCCGGGCCCGAAGCCAGCGCCAGCGCCAGCGCCAGCCTCCCGTTCCGTTCCGTCCATCCGATCAATAAACGCCCAACGTCAACGCTCAACAATCTGCGTGCGTGAATTACGCGTGTATGCGTGCATGAATATACACACTCAAATATCAACATAATTTCTCATAATTTGTCAATGGCTTTTTATTTTTTTTTTTTTTAATGTTCTAAAATAAACCATTTCTTCCGTACTTAAGGGTGGGTAAGTAGGAGTGGCTTCTAAATTTGTATCTCAAATAGCATTTCCTTTGACTTTCTCTTATTGTAGTGTTGAAAGTATTGGATTCATGTCAAAAATTCGATCGAGATTTTGATGGATATACACGTTTTGAGGTCCCCTGAATCCAAAAAAGTGGTTTTCGCGACATGGTCTGTCTGTCTGTGAACAAAAATATCTCAAGAACGAAAAGAGCTATGAGATTGAAATTTTATATTTAAGTTAGGCATCCACCTGGCACGTGACACGAAGCACAAAAAAGAACAAAATCAACCAAAAAGTACTAGTACTTTCTGAGGTACTGATGATTTTATTTAAGGACAATACTAAGTCCCACTCCATGCGTTTTCTACTTGTGATTATTTCATTGTTTCTATATTAATAAGAGGGTAAAAATGAGAAATGCAGCTAAGGTTATTTCTTTATTTGGTCAATTCACACAGCTGACGTTTCGGTTCCGTGTTTGAACCATCTTCAGAGCTGGCGAAAAGTCATTATGAAAGTGTCATAGTGAATGTTATACATTGTTGAAAATTCTTATATAATAAATATATACAACAACGTATAAAATCCACTATGACACTTTCATAATGACTTCGCCAGCTCTGAAGATTGTTCAAACACGGAACCGAAACGTCAGCTGTGTGAATTGACCAAATAAAGAAATAACCTTAACTGCATTTCTAATTTTTACCCTCATATTAATATTGAAAATTTTCTAAGTTTGAACCATGAAAGTTTCCATTAAAAAATACATATTATTTTTTTAAAAACAATGAAATAATCACAAGTAGAAAAAGCATGGGTGTGACTTAATATTGTCCCTCACTGTACTTTTTCAGTTTTTTTCGATTTTCTCAATTCGATTCTTCGCTCCAACGATTTTGATTAAAATTCACAAATCAATTATTTTTTCGATGCTCTTTAAAATGTATATTCTCATTTTTCTCTTGAAATCTTCTGAAGGCCACTGTTGTAGGTAAGATGGAAGAAATGGTTGCCATGGCCATGGTAACAAAATATAAATATTTTCCCATGTTTATAAATTTTACATATTGAATTTTAAGGGTGCGTACACACCTGCGCTCTGCTCCGCTCGCGAGCAGTTCGCGGCTCGAAGTTCGTTGCTCGTTGAAATTATTTATTTTGACGAACCTGGCAACGATCCAAATAGATGGATCGCGGCGAGCAGCTCGCGAGCGGCTCGCGAGCATCTCAAAACAACAACAACAAGCAGCTCGCGAGCGGAGCAGAGCGCAGGTGTGTACGCACCCTAATATATCGGCGGAAACTAAATATTATGTCGACACAAAAAATCTGGCGTGACAAGTACGGAACACCGAAAGAAAGTTGTGCGACCAGATTTTTTTTTAAAGAAATTTATCTTCCAAGCAAAACTTCTATTATTATAAATTTAATTTTATTTTTGGGGTCTAAATTGAAGTCAAAGTCCTCTCACTATGGAAAAGATAAACAGTTTTTTTTAACGATATCTTAAAAGTTTAATAGGTTGCTTTCTGCTCTTATTTTATTCTCCATTTATTTATTTATTTAGTAGTTTAGTTAATGACTATTAAATTCAAACTAACGAGTAAAGCTAATTTGGTTTAGAGCTGGATAGACTAAGCCATAAATAATGATTATTTTGTTAGCCCTTTTCAAAGTAGGCAAGTGGAAAAACTTTCCTACTATAAGAGGGGAAAGTTTTGCAGCTATGTTGCCTTAAATCAAATCCTTAATTAAATCCCGATATATTCTATGAAGTCTTGAAGGACAATTTTTTTTTTGTTTTTTACGAATAACCTCTGAACCACATGATGGATTATCATGAAATTTGCTCAGACTATATAATTATAGCTGAGTTTTAAAAAGACTTGGTCCAGAAGAAGCTAAGAAAATTCGCGATAATAATTTAAGTTATAGATCTAAAAATGACCTATGGGTGTAAAAAAAAAAACTTGATGTTTTGGAACCACACTTCACCATCATCAGAACTAAAATCAATTATTACAATTCAAAATACATTTTCTCATTACTAGGAGGGTTTTGAAATTAGAAAATGTTCTAATAGATATAATCGTGTGGAGGAAGGCCGTCCAATTCACAGTAGGTGAAGAAAAAAGGCTTAATTCAGCTCAATAATTATTTATTTCAAATGTCTACTTTTCGGGGACTATATGTCACCCATCCTCAGGACCTTACAATACAATATAACTTCATATACTTATTTCTTACTCTAAATATATAAAGTTATGTTGTAATGTTGCATTTTAAGATCCTGAACATATAGTCCCCGAAACATAAACATTGGAAATAAATAATTGTTGGGCCGAATTAAGTCTTTTTTTCTTCACCTTCCTGTTCTAATTGATTTTATTTTTCTGATGAAGATAAATATTAGAACCGATTCCGCAACTTGATTGTCAATTTTTATTACTCCCATATTTTTCCCATTCACACACACATACACTCTTCTCGGCAACTCAGGCCATATAAAGACATTAACGATTGAATACGATACAATTAGGAGGTCGAGGCAATCTTATTTAAGTCATTTGGTATCCAAATGGCTTAAATAAAATCATCGGACTGCCTGGAATCCGAACCCTCGACCCATGGTTTACAAGGCAGGCGCGCTACCAACTACACCAAGCCCGAAGCGTGGGCGGGAGGGGATCAAAACAGATTTTTTTTTAACTTTTTTGAGGTATTAAAAACATGCTTGTGCTTTCTCCTTGAATCATATCTTGGACGGTCCTAGCAGGAGATCCCACTTTTATGTTTTAGGTTTTCCGCAATCTCAAGAATTAATTAAGTTGAGAAGCGAAGATTAATATTCGTTTAAAAGATAAAATATAAGAGTAATAATTATAAAAGAGATGGATTAAAGACGTCATCGTGAAAAGTTGTTAGGGTCTTCGGAATGCCAAATACAGTCGGTTGTTTTATTGCAATAAATTACTATTATATTATTTAGTAAATAAACTGAAATAAATAGAGACGGGGTCTAAATGGCCTCCGTTGCCGAAAAGATCCTAAATAATTAAAAACAAAAAATTTCTAATATATCAGTGTGTCAAGCACAAAACACAATTTTCAATTGCCGAGGGTAAGGGTGTGCTGTGTGATCAGTCACACCAGATTTTTCTCTATAGTGTTTGTTTGCTTGTTAATTTAATTTCAAATTTTCTCTCTCCTCTCTTCCTTTTCTCCCTGTTGCTGCAATGTTTGGATGTCGGCATGAGAACAGGAAGTGACCAACTTGAGGCGAACTTTCCTCCCGAAATAGTTGCTTCAATCTCACGCGCCAGTTAACTCTCTCTAAACTCGGGGATAAAATAATTAATAAACAGTATATAGCCTATACACCAGCTGATTTTGTGGTGTCAAGCAGAGAAAAAGGACATCAAGTTCCACAAGAGTATCTCTTTAGAGTTACATTTTAGATTAAGTAACATATTAAATATTATTTTAAGGTTGTTC
>JAKCPI010018828.1:0-29955 GCA_023213315.1 Euborellia annulipes | reverse complement strand
ATAAATATGAGAAATCGTAATTTCAACAATTAACAACTCAAAAGTTATTTTGAATTTTGGAACAAAAAAAATTTTTTTCTTATGATCCTTAGAAGATATATTATCTATTAAAATTTCAAAATTCCAATGAGAATTTGTCCAAATATAAGTGACGGACATTAAGGAATTATATATACCAAGAAATATAGATATTCGGGATGCCTTCACCAAAGTCAGGGCTTCTTCTTCTTCTGTCCTCCTCACTTATTCCCTCGATGCGGGATCAGCGGACCAAATTTTTCCCTCCAACCCCCTAACATGAGTTTTGCGGCGAGAAGGGTAAAGCAGGCCGGCCCTTTGAACGATCTGACGCCTGTTGAAATGAGGAAGGAAGAGACAAGACTTAAAAGAACAGAAGAACTGTCAGTCTCAGCTCGGGCAGCTCGTGGTCGCCATCGTACCCACAAAATGGGGGCCCCTGAGCGAACTAAAGTCAGGACTATTTGGAAAGAATGAATTGGTTCCAGAAAGTTCCAGCAAATCCGAGTTCTGTTCCTATCCCCCCCCCCCAAAAGAATATAACTACTCACAGTAAAGAAGTTAAATAAAAAAAATACTAATAGAAAAACCTTTAAAGTTTTCCCTCAGGAATGAAACGAAGAAGAATAAAAAGTAGTCAGGATTTTTTATTCGTGGGAAAAAATTCTACCAACAATAAAATACCCTTATAATTTAAAAATTTTTATAGGCTAGGGACCTAAGACTGTTTTTTTTTAGAATAAATTCCAGTTTTAAATCAAAGATTCACCCAGATTAGGAGACTAACTAGATGTGAACTTCTGAGCATAATAAATATATGTCTGTATAAAAGAACAACATTCAATAGTTAAGCGCTGCTAGACCTCAGGTATGAGAGGTCCAAGGGCCTTAATGTCCGTCATTTAAAGTAAATAAGATAATTGCAGCCATTTATAATAAATACGAAGTTAATTATATGTAAAAAAAAAAAAACTAGAAACTCTAAACTCGAAGGTTAGCTTGATCTTGTTTACCTCGATGATTTGCTATCTGTCGGATAAGTTTTACTGTAGTTGACTAGAAGTGAGAAGGAACCGGCCCTAAAAAGATTGCAAGTCCAACAAATTAATAACAAAAAAATGACGTAATTATTAAATGCATATTGTAAGTGATTTATCTGAAGAAAGGAGTTGCCTCCCCCATTTGCCCATATTTTTGCCTGTTGCTGGTCGGTCAAACACCCTCCGGGAGGGTGGGTTGGGGGCTTTGTTGGTGTCGTTGACTGATGCCTGGAATTGGGTCTCTGGGCTAGTAGAAACTGTACTACTGCAACTGCCAAGCATCCCGGGCCCGAAGCCAGCGCCGCGCCAGCGCCAGCCTCCCGTTCCGTTCCGTCCATCCGATCAATAAACGCCCAACGTCAACGCTCAACAATCTGCGTGCGTGAATTACGCGTGTATGCGTGCATGAATATACACACACTCAAATATCAACATCATTTCACATAATTTGTCCCATGGCTTTTTTACTTTTTTTTTTTTTTTTTAATGTTCTAAAATAAACCATTTCTTCCGTACTTAAGGGTGGGTAAAGTAGGAGTGGCTTCTAAATTTGTATCTCAAATAGCATTTCCTTTGACTTTCTCTTATTGTAGTGATTGAAAGTATTGGATTAATGTCAAAAATTCGATCGAGATTTTGATGGATATACACGTTTTGAGGTCCCGTGAATCCAAAAAAGTGGTTTCGCGACATGGTCTATCTGACTGTGAACAAAATATCTCAAGAATGAAAAAGAGCTATGAGGTTGAAATTTTATATTTAAGTTAGGCATCCACCTGGCACGTGACACGAAGCTCATAAAGAACAAAATCAGCCAAAAAGTACTAGTACTTTCTGAGGTACTGATGATTTTATTTAAGGACAATATTAAGTCCCACCCATGCGTTTTCTACTTGTGATTATTTCATTGTTTCTATATTAATAAGAGGGTAAAAATGAGAAATGCAGCTAAGGTTATTTCTTTATTTGGTCAATTCACACAGCTGACGTTTCGGTTCCGTGTTTGAACCATCTTCAGAGCTGGCGAAAAGTCATTATGAAAGTGTCATAGTGAATGTTATACATTGTTGAAAATTCTTATATAATAAATATATACAACAACGTATAAAATCCACTATGACACTTTCATAATGACTTCGCCAGCTCTGAAGATTGTTCAAACACGGAACCGAAACGTCAGCTGTGTGAATTGACCAAATAAAGAAATAACCTTAACTGCATTTCTCATTTTTACCCTCTTATTAATATTGAAAATTTTCTAAGTTTGAACCATGAAAGTTTCCATTAAAAAATACATATTATTTTTTTAAAAACAATGAAATAATCACAAGTAGAAAAGCATGGGTGTGACTTAATATTGTCCCTCACTGTACTTTTTCAGTTTTTTTTCGATTTTCTCAATTCGATTCTTCGCTCCAACGATTTTGATTAAAATTCACAAATCAATTATTTTTTCGATGCTCTTTAAAATGTATATTCTCATTTTTCTCTTGAAATCTTCTGAAGGCCACTGTTGTAGGTAAGATGGAAGAAATGGTTGCCATGGCCATGGTAACAAAATATAAATATTTTCCCATGTTTATAAATTTTACATATTGAATTTTAATATATCGGCGGAAACTAAATATTATGTCGACACAAAAAATCTGGCGTGACAAGTACGGAACACCGAAAGAAAGTTGTGCGACCAGATTTTTTTTTTTAAAGAAATTTATCTTCCAAGCAAAACTTCTATTATTATAAATTTAATTTTATTTTTGGGGTCTAAATTGAAGTCAAAGTCCTCTCACTATGGAAAAGATAAACAGTTTTTTTTAACGATATCTTAAAAGTTTAATAGGTTGCTTTCTGCTCTTATTTTATTCTCCATTTATTTATTTATTTAGTAGTTTAGTTAATGACTATTAAATTCAAACTAACGAGTAAAGCTAATTTGGTTTAGAGCTGGATAGACTAAGCCATAAATAATGATTATTTTGTTAGCCCTTTTCAAAGTAGGCAAGTGGAAAAACTTTCCTACTATAAGAGGGGGAAAGTTTTGCAGCTATGTTGCCTTAAATCAAATACTTAATTAAATCCCGATATATTCTATGAAGTCTTGAAGGACAATTTTTTTTTGTTTTTTACGAATAACCTCTGAACCACATGATGGATTATCATGAAATTTGCTCAGACTATATAATTATAGCTGAGTTTTAAAAGACTTGGTCCAGAAGAAGCTAAGAAAATTCGCGATAATAATTTAAGTTATAGATCTAAAAATGACCTATGGGTGTAAAAAAAAACTTGATGTTTTGGAACCACACTTCACCATCATCAGAACTAAAATCAATTATTACAATTCAAAATACATTTTCTCATTACTAGGAGGGTTTTGAAATTAGAAAATGTTCTAATAGATATAATCGTGTGGAGGAAGGCCGTCCAATTCACAGTAGGTGAAGAAAAAAAGGGCTTAATTCAGCTCAATAATTATTTATTTCAAATGTCTACTTTTCGGGGACTATATGTCACCCATCCTCAGCACCTTACAATACAATATAACTTCATATACTTATTTCTTACTCTAAATATATAAAGTTATGTTGTAATGTTGTATTTTAAGATCCTGAACATATAGTCCCCGAAACATAAACATTGGAAATAAATAATTGTTGGGCCGAATTAAGTCTTTTTTTTTCTTCACCTTCCTGTTCTAATTGATTTTATTTTTCTGATGAAGATAAATATTAGAACCGATTCCGCAACTTGATTGTCAATTTTTATTACTCCCATATTTTTCCCATTCACACACACATACACTCTTCTCGGCAACTCAGGCCATATAAAGACATTAACGATTGAATACGATACAATTAGGAGGTCGAGGCAATCTTATTTAAGTCATTTGGTATCCAAATGGCTTAAATAAAATCATTAGACTGTCTGGGATCCGAACCCTCGACCCATGGTTTACAAGGCAGGCGCGCTACCAACTACACCAAGCCCGAAGCGTGGGCGGGAGGGGATCAAAACAGATTTTTTTTTACTTTTTTGAGGTATTAAAAACATGCTTGTGCTTTCTCCTTGAATCATATCTTGGACGGTCCTAGCAGGAGATCCCACTTTTATGTTTTAGGTTTTCCGCAATCTCAAGAATTAATTAAGTTGAGAAGCGAAGATTAATATTCGTTTAAAAGATAAAATATAAGAGTAATAATTATAAAAGAGATGGATTAAAGACGTCATCGTGAAAAGTTGTTAGGGTCTTCGGAATGCCAAATACAGTCGCTTGTTTTATTGCAATAAATTACTATTATATTATTTAGTAAATAAACTGAAATAAATAGAGACGGGGTCTAAATGGCCTCCGTTGCCGAAAAAGATCCTAAATAATTAAAAACAAAAAATTTCTAATATATCAGTGTGTCAAGCACAGAACACAATTTTCAATTGCCGAGGGTAAGGGTGTGCTGTGTGATCAGTCACACCAGATTTTTCTCTATAGTGTTTGTTTGCTTGTTAATTTAATTTCAAATTTTCTCTCTCCTCTCTTCCTTTTCTCTCTGTTGCTGCAATGTTTGGATGTCGGCATGAGAACAGGAAGTGACCAACTTGAGGCGAACTTTCCTCCCGAAATAGTTGCTTCAATCTCACGCGCCAGTTAACTCTCTCTAAACTCGGGGATAAAATAATTAATAAACAGTATATAGCCTATACACCAGCTGATTTTGTGGTGTCAAGCAGAGAAAAAGGACATCAAGTTCCACATAAGTATCTCTTTAAAGTTACATTAAGTATAACATATTAAAAGCACGCTATCCACTACACCAAAGCCCGAGGGCTCCCTTTGTTTTGTCTTAGATTTATATTTTTTTATTTTTTTTTATTCTGCCCTCCTGGCTAACCGCCATTGGGCTAAAACTGATTACAAAGATACATTCATAAAAATAATATACATAAAACAATATAAATACAAAGTTAAAACATTATACAATAACATTATAAGTTAAAAATGATTCAAAACCTTATATAATACAGATACAACAAGAAAAAATATAAGAAAAAAAAATTTATAAATAAAAATAAAACTAAAAGAAAATATTTCCAAGAAGTAAAATGTTATATTAAACAATATAAAAGCAAGACTACTAAAGTACAAACAAAATAAAGACAGAATTAGCACAGGATCACACTAAACAAAGACAAAACAAAATGTCAAAAATTAAACAATATAAAGGCAAAACTACAAAAGTAAAACAAAATTAAGGCAAAAGTTAGCAAGACTGCTAAAACGTGAGATTGGAAGATTTATTGAAATTGTAGATTGCTTTGACTATTGACTCTATGGGCTTAGAGAGTATGTCTATTAAATTAGGGGGATCTCGGAAATTTGGTTCTATTGCTCGAAATAGGGTATTTCTTTGTAGCTTGTAATTAGGGCACTTTAGTATAAGATGTTCAGGTGTAGCTGGCGTAGGGGAGCAAGTACAGTTGGGGGAGTCGACTATTGAGAATCCATGTAAGTGAGCTGTGCATGTGGAATGGTTGATCCTTAACCGGTTGAAAATGATGATTTCTTCTCTGGATAAATTAGGAGTAAACTTAAACCATGGAGGGGCCGGATGCTTTTTGAGTTTTGACAGGAAGGAGCCTTTGGTTTGCGAAGTGTAAGCCCAGTTTGATGTCCATGTTTGTACCAGTCGTCTTTTGAATATTGTAATGGTGTCTCTCCATGGGATCCATATTTTCATATTTTATACATGTAGGTAATATATAGAAAATAAACATTTTTTTAATAACGTGAATAGAAGCAGGCAGCATCAAATGGCCATCCCTCTAATGCATTTTATGCTTTTCAAGTGGCACTTGACTAATTCTCATTAATATATTTTACAATAATTGTATATTTTGTATCCTCTGATTATAACCAGCATCTTCATGAAAATATATCAAGAGTGCTTTTTAAGAGGACACTCATAAATGATTTTGCCGTCAAATGTATTATTCACTAGATGAAAAGTGAAGAGGATCATTTTGACTCGGGAAAAAATGCAATACGATAAAAATAATTAGTTAATACAAAGAGTAATGTGGAAAAAAAACAACGCCAATTTTTTTTAATTATCCTAACACACAAAAATCTGGAGTGACTTAATGCACAGCACACAACCTTCTCTTACTTTCGGTAATCGAAAGCTGTGAATTGTACTGATACACCAGATTTTTTTGTGTCGAAATTCCAACAGCATCTTAATTCCAAACTTGACCTAAAAAGTCAATTGAATCAAAATTTCCCTAGACTCTGTGTATTTTAAATGTTGACTGCTTGAAATAATAATAATTTTTCAAAATTTTAATCACATTTTTGCATATTTTATACACAATAGAGAATCCTAATTAAATACGAAATTTCATAATTGCATTTTTAAAGTGTGTAAAAAGTTCGAAAGGGGATCCCCTTTTGAATCGAAATTAACATGCAAATCCCCATAGGGATTTAACATTGGCTCTATGGAAAGAAGAGCCGGAAAGTGAATTTGGAAAATCTGTAAACAAGACATAGTAAAGTGAGCTTTAAACAATTTTAACGAAAAACCTTGCTGATACAGTATAATTTTTAAAGAGCGCCTAAAATAATTGATTTATGAATTTTATTGTTTTGGTAATGTTAGAGTCCTTATCTCTTTTAGTTTTTGGACCAAAAATATATGAGTGATTTTGCCCCAAATATTCAAAATTGAAATTGGAGACGGTGATGTCAATGGGAATGGGGAAATTCATTCGAAACAATTACCAAAATGAATGAAAATCCAACAAAATCACATCAAATAAAATCATTTGTATATTATCATGTTGATTTAAACGAAATAAAAAAAATTTGAAAAATTAAACAAATAAGTTTTAGTTTTTCTAAAATGTCCAAAACAGCCCTTTTGGAATTGATTATCTTAAAATCGTTTTAGAAATTTGCAAAACTAATTTTTGATTTTGAAAATGTTACTGTGCTATAAAGAGAATGCAAGTGTCAAAAAGGGTTGACCTTAGAGCCATACATATACGAGGGCTATGCGGAAAGTAAGTTTTGAAAAAAAAAAAAAAAAAAAAAAAAAATGTTTTTGAAACAAATTTTATTTTTACTGTACATCTCTTAAACTATATTTCAACATAGTTTCCGCCAATGTTCAAACACTTGTCTTAGCGGGAGAGCAGTTTTTGTAAACCTTCTGCAAAGAAATTCCAGCCCGTATCGACAACCACATTTTTCGTCTTATCGTCAGATCCAAAGGGGTTGACACCTAGCTGACGCTTCAGAAGTAGTAGTCGCTTCAAGAACAAGTGGTAGTCGGACGGCTGAAGGAATTGTGTTGCTCCATGACAATGCTCGGCTCCATACAACTAGTGTCATTCAATCGCTTGTTCGACAGTTTCATTGGAAGCAATTCAATCCCCCGAGCTTGGCGCCACTGGCGGGAATTTCTTTGCAGAAGGTTTACAAAAATTGGCCTCCCGCTAAGACAAGTGCTTGAACATTGGCGGAAATTATGTTGAAAAATAGTTTAAGAGATGTACAGTGTAAAAAATAAAATTCGTTTCAAAAACAGTTAAATATTCATTTAATTTATATAATTTTGTATTTATGTAAAACTATTATTGTGAATTGTTCTATTTCTGTGTTAATATCTCGGAAGATGGACTTAATCAGAGCCGATACGGCAGCGGTGAGGGGAAATAAATGAAATACAATATTTTTAAATAAATTCATCGGGCTGCCTGGGGTCCAACCCCACTTCCCTTGGCTTTAAGATTATCAATATTGACATATGTCAAACCTCTCGGCCCCGGATGAGGGGGGGAGTGTATTAGAAGTTGAAATTTAAAGCAAAAAAAATTCAAACAGAATTTCCCACAAGTAAAAAAAAAGGTAATAAATTTTGTCAATGTTCAATAAAAAAGATTTGGAAGAGATTTTAGAGAATCAAAGTATAATGTCATATGTATAAAAAAAAAAAAAAATCTCATTCATATGAAAATAATGTGTCTATAAAAAATCAATCCCCGGGGGATTGACAAAACGCACACACACACACCATCCCAATAGAGGAAAAAAAAGATTTCAAACAAATTTATTCGCTTGCCTAAATAATAAAATGTTTTATTTATTTATTTATTTATTTATTATAAAAAATAAAAAATAATTTTTTATTATTATTAAGAGGCTATGGAACACTGGTCTGCCAAACAGGAAATTTAGTTAGTACATATAAGTAAAATAATACTCATTAGAAATTACTTAAAACAAAATATGAAAATCTGGTGTGACTGGTTGCACAGCACAACTTTTTTTACTTTCGGAAATTGAAAGTTGGGTTCTGTGCTTGTCACACCAGTTGTGTCGAGATAAATTTAGTTTCCGCCAATATATTAGAATTCAAAATGTAAAATTTGTAAACATGGGAAAATATTTATATTCTGTTACCATGGCAACCATTTCTCCTATATTTCTTATGAAGTACAAGAGTAAAGTGCACTTCAAAAAATGTTGAGGGCAAAACGAGATTATATATTTTAAAAAGCATCTAAAAAAATAATTGATTTATACATTTCAATCAAAATCATTAAATCGTCTTATGAGGGGAAAAAAAACTGAAAAAGTACATCAGTAAAGTACTAGTATTCTTTGGCCGATTTTGTTTAAAAGCTTATTTTCACGCCTCAGGGCAGTACCTAAATTAAATATAAAATTTTAACCTCGTAATTATTAATAAAATCCAAAACCAAAATTTCTCAAAGTTCTATTATTATTACTTAACCAATCAATATAAAATTCCACATTGCATGCATATATCATTTCATCAATAAAAGGCACACACAACAAACACACACACACACACATATCGATTGAGAAGGGAAGAATCTCGTTGATTATAAGAGAGAGTCTTTGACCTTTTCAAAGGGATTCTCTTATTTTCCATGAATTTTCAATTTTTCAATTTCTTCAAATGAATAATATCCAAAGGCGATCCCAATTTAAATAATGAAATTATTATTAATGGGGCTTGGGCCTAGCCCGCGGCCTCCTTAGTCGCCTGCCTCATCGACACATAACGAAAAATTTTATTGGCGAAACCCTCTTCAGTGATCTCATGTATTACACACATTTCTCTCATCAAAGTCGCGGTTAAATGCTAAGTTAGGAAATTTAACAATACCTCTTAAAGCGGCTATACACGTAACTGCAAACTTGGGGACAAGCATGCATGTGCAATCTTTTTGTTCAAGCAAACTGTAGGAAAATTTTGCGCAAGCATTTTAATTGTTCAAGCCGCGCGAATTTTAATTTTTGAAACTTATAGGATTTAAATCGTAACCGCTGCAATTTTCATAATGAAAATACGGGAGTTGATTGATAAGTCACTTCCGCAAATAAGCGTTTTATTTCTCAACACAGTCTCCTTTTAGCTCGATACATTAAGTCCAGTGTTTTTTGTTTTTATTACTTTTTCCTCAAGGCCCTCAAAAAAGGCGTTTGTTTCAGTCATGACCTCTTCATTTGACCCGAATCTCTTATCCCCCAGTCACATCTTTAGATTTAGAAACATGAAATAGTCGCTGGGAGCTAAATCTGGAGAATATGTTGGCAGTTCGTAGTCCAACTTATGAATTTTTCTATTTTTGTTAAAATTCACGAAGTTGTCTGCTTTCAATGATTGTCAAACACAGACTAAACCATCATTTTACTAATAGATAGCAGTTGACGGGAACAGTGTTTGTTGCATTTAAAGTTATTTACTTATCAAATTGCCCCCCGTAATGCATCCCTTTTAATGATGGTCTACAAACTCAAAAAAATATAATGGATATATTTTTGATAATTTCTGAGTCGTTGTAGCAGCGAACGGAGGATTGACAATTATAAAGATAAATAAAAAATAGGGGCGCGACGTGTGGGTGTGCACGTTGTGCCCCGCACACAGGCGCCTGATTAGAACTGATCAGAAAGGCGCCGTTTTCAAATGTTGGGAGTAAAATATAGCAACATTTAATTTACAGACAGTAGTAGAAAATCTCGAGTTAATTACAAAAAAACTGAAGAAACCTAGGACATCAAAATTTTGAAAACATAATTACTTCCGCAAAGGAAGTGGCCAAAGATTAAACATCGTTTGTACATTTCCAGAGGTTAGAAGGAGAACAAAAAAGAGAAAATATTTGGATACGAGGCAGCAGATGAAATAATAAACAATGCTTTAAAACACAGTTTTTTCACACTACAATATCATCAATTAGTTAAAGCAACATAATGAAGATTTTAAACCTTCATCACATAAGCAAATTAAAGGAATGAAGCGATGAAAATATATTAAAACACTGCAAAGATTTTCATATAAAACTAAGACAACAGTAAAAACTCTGACGATCGGGATATCGACGGAATGTCTCAACCATGCGGCGGCCCTGATAAAAAGTATGCAAATCGATGTCGAGAATTTAATGAAAATACATGTTTTGAGGCTTCTGAGCCCCGCAAAATGTATATTTGTGTTGTATGTTGAGCGGTCAGTTCCACCAGATTTTTATGTATATATTAATCTTAATTTATTTTTTTTTATAAACGTTTTTTTTTTATTCTTTCTTCTTGCTCTGTTCAAGTAAGTTTAAAGGCAATAAATTAGATAGCTGAAATTTTATCCCCTCCCCCTGGGCAGATGAACGAAATATGATTGATTTTTTTTAAGGCGTCAAAATGGAAATTAATTGCATCTGCCACTCAAAAGTTTAGTTAGGAGGATGAAAGAAACACCCCGATATACGGTATATATAAAACAAAAATGAAATATATTACATTATAAAAAAATAGCCATTTTTTTTTTTTAATAAAAACGATAAATTTTTTTTTACTTACAAATTAGATGAATGAGGAATGATTACAGATGATTTAATAATCGAACTCACCTGTAACAAAGGAAAGAAGAATTATTAGAAAAAATAAATTTCACAATTGATTCTAATAATAATAAAAACTTAGAAAAATTGAATTATTATTATTATTATTACAATATATAAAGCGCTAGAGGCTAGCATCCGGTCTGTGTGTATGTGCCGATCAGGAATCTGATTATAATAATCATAATAAATTAATTAATTTTATATCAGGAAAAAAATTACAAAAAAAAAAAAATTCTAACGAGATTCGAATACTAAAAAAAAAAAAGATCGAACGAAAAACGGTGCCCCAGTTGAGTTTCTCCCCTACTTATGGATATATTGACTAGCTTATTTACAGTCTATTTGAGCGTTGTTTGAAAAAAATTCCATCTCTTTTCAAACAAGCTCTACCTTGTTAATAAAACTTTTATTTCTTTTTATTTACTGTCATTTTCACTTTTCAAAAAAAAATAAAATACATGGGTTTGTAGTTCCTAAAATCTGTCTGTGAAAAGTTAGATTCGGGTCCCAAAATTCTCAAAAGGGGAAGCGCAAAAAATTCTAGAAAATTCAGAATTTGCCCATTGGAAAGCATTGAGTTTTGTCTTTCCTTATGAAAAATTAAAGAAAATTAATTAAAATAATTAAATTTCTCAAATGAAAAATAATAAAAATTGTTATATAATTAAATTTTATTTAGCCCTCGGGGCTTGACGTAGATTTTTTGGTTAGCGTGCTAACCTCGTATACCAAAGGTCACGGGTTCGGACCCCAGGCAGTCCGATGATTTAATTTAAGCCACTTGGATACCAAATGGCTTAAATAAGAATGCCTGGACCTCAAATAAATATATATTATATAAATACGAGTATCGTTTAAAGTCTTAAATGGCCTAAGTTGCCGAAAAGACTGTGTGTATGTGTGTGTGAATGTGAGTGTGAATGAGAAAAAAGTGTGTTTAAAAAAAAAAAAAAAAAAAAAAAATTATTTATTTTTATTTTTTTTGGCCGGGGGGGGGGCTAGGATTGGACCAAGACAGACTGACAGACGGACACTCTTCAATATGAATTATTTAAAGATAAGAGAGTGGATTTTTTTAATTAGCCAGATACAGTAGAAGCTCGATAAGTTAAACCTCGCTAAGTTCAAAACCTCCGTAACTTAAAAATTTTTTCAATTCCCTTCCCTTGACAGCGTAAAACCTCTATTACTTAAAGAACAAAACCTCTGTAACTTAAACAAATATTTTGAGCATAGCCCTCGGTAACTTAAAATAATATTTTGGTGACCTCTAAAACTTAAAGTATTTCTTTACATATCATCGAAAAAATAGTTGATGCAGAAAATCAAAAATACATGAAGCAGAAAAAAATTACTGATTTTTTTGTAAATAAATAAATCTATTAATTTAATTTATATTTAACTAAACTATTCTAAATAAACAAATAGATCAAACGAAATTCCTTTTTCACTCACGTGCCCAAAGTCAATAAACCTCGGTACGTTAAAAATTATATTCAATAACCTCTCTAACTTCAACTCTCGATAAGTAAAAAACTCGATAACTCAAATTTCTAACCGTTTCCCTTGAACTTTAACTTATCGAGGTTCTACTGTATTTATTTTTTATTATTAATTGCCTGAAACGAGTTTACTGAAAATTTGCGCACTTGATTAAGAAAAGATAAGGGTCTGCCTCAGGCGAGCCCGAGTCAGCTGGAGTGCAAATTTAATTATTATTTTTATTCGGAATGAAAAAAATAAATATTGATGACTCGAATTACTAATTTTGTAATTAATTGTACTCCCTTTGTCCCCCTTTAGACCCCTCTCCAATTGTATCGACCCTTTCCCCAAACATTTATATACGTACATCAATATTTTGCTAATTATTCTGAGTAGGTTCTACTTTATATAGTCTAAATTAAACATTCTTAAGCCCTTTTCGTCTCTGATGAGCCTGTCAAAGGAAAAGACACTGTGACATACGGACGGCCATTAGGCCTTTATTGCTTTGCAATACACGCTTATAAGAAGCTTTAATTTAAACATTAATGTTCTTGTTTGTGCTTTAAAGCTTAAAGCTTTTTGTCGCATCGAATAAATGCCCTTCGGAATTATTAAAAAAAAGCGAGCTTTTATTAATATCACCAAAATAATTGTCTTGAAAATTAGATATTCATAACTTTTTTTTTTTTTTTTCTTTAATCTCAAGGGCCGATATTTTATTTGCGCCCTTTTCTTCAACTACCTGATATAATATACAGTTGTAACAGGGATATCGATAATTTATAACTTTGTTAAATAAGACTTGTTTTACATACAACTGCATTTAAAGGAATTCTAAGGTAAATGAATTAGAAAATGTCACAAGTGGTGTAATTTCAAGGGAAATGGGAAAATGTTTAACAAAATAAATAAATGCGCTTAGAGGAGGAATGTGACTTGTAGATGCTAGATATCAAAATATTTTTAACACAAGTCTAAGCCCCAGGGAAGGAACCCGGGATCTCCAGCCTTTCCAAGGCATCAGTGTACTATCTATTGCACCGGACAGACCCTCCAATTCCACCAACAAAAACTCACTTCCCCTTATCCTTTATATACAAGTTGACCGTGCATTTTTCTAAAAATGTGAGAAATATTAAAGAAAAATTTATCTCTTATCCGTCGCTTTTTAAATCAGGAAGGGGACAGACATCCGGGTCTGCTCTAACACACTACTGTAAGCCGCAAGCCATTAAGGTTGGAGGGTAAATTATAGTCAGGGGCGCCTGAACGAATTTGAGTCAGGGGGGGGGGAGGTAACCTACTTTAAAAAAAATAAAAATAAAAAAAGAATATTAAAAATCCTTAAAATAGTATAAAACAAATCTACTATAGGTTGTAGCCTAAAAAAATTTTTAATAAAATCACTGGTAAATTTTTTAAAATTTACTTTTTTGGTATTTGAAGGAAATAAATATTTTTAATTTTCTTTATATTTTTTTGAAAGGATAAAGTCTCAATTTTTCAGAAACTCCAAAAATAGCCCATTGGAAAGCATTGAGTTTAGTGCCTTGTCTTATGAAAAAATTAAAGCCAATTAATTGAAATAATTTAATATCTCAAATGAGTCCAAGAGTCCAGAGGGGGGGGCAATGCCCTCGGGCCCGGCTAGCTTAATAATTTCTTATCCAAATATATAGATCTCGGAAAAATATTTAACTAATAAAAATATTTATTTAAATATCTTTGAAATGATTAACACAAAATGTCAATTAGTGCAAATTATCAAATATGTTGCGACTTGATGAGCATGAATTTATAATTCGCAAGCGAAATTTAATTATCAAATAATTGCCTATTACTTTTAATAGTCATTAACTCTAGTTTATTAATCAGGAATTTCGAAATATTATTATTATTATAAAACGATGTAATTGCCCTTACAACAACTTTGGCATCCATGACATTACGTTATTACAAAAACTCCTTTAAAAAAAAATCTGGTGTAACCGGTCCCACTTCAGTATGCTCTGTGTTTGCCAGACCAGATATTTTGTGTCGACATATATTTAGAAATAAATATGAGTATCGTTTCAAGTCTATATGGACATAAGATGCCGAAAAGACTTTGAAATTAAAAAAAATGTCATATTTTTTCGACATCTTAGGGCATAAGACTTTAAACTGTACCCATTATTGAAAATACGATATATATTGGGATCTAGGCACATTTATTTATATCAAATGATAAAATAAATGTGCCTAGACCCCCACATGAATTTTGTAATTATAATATTAAAGTATCGTAAAAGTTCATATAGCCTAAGATGTCGAAAACACTTTAAAAAAAATCTGGTGTGACTGTGGCAGAGCACACAACTTTCTCTTACCTTCGGCAATCGAAAGTTGTGTTCTGTGCTGGTCACACCAGTTGTGTCGAGATATATTTAGTTTCCGCCGATATATAGAAGTAAAATTTATAAACAGGGAAAATATTTATATTTTGTTAGCATGGCAACCATTTCCCCTATCTTTCCTATAAAGTACAAGAGTAAAGTGGTCTTCAAACTATTTTGAGAGCAAAATAGGAATATACATTTTAAAGAGCATCTAAAAAATAATTGATTTTTGAATTTTAATCAAAATCGTTCGAGCGAATTTTAAGAAAATCGAAAAAACTGAAAAAGTACATCAGTAAGTACTAGTAAATTAAAATTAAATATACAAATTAAAACATTAGGTTATTTGTTTCAAAGGTTTTATTAATTAAAAAACAAAATCCCTAAAAGTCCAGTACTTAAGATTTATTTATTCTTTGAAACATTTTAATTAAAATTATATACAATTCACTAGTTATTTTTTCAAAGTTTTATTATAAATTACACTTGAGTATTTCGACACTGTCATCATCAGAGGAATCACTTCTGAGAGAACGAAATCACTTCTGATGGGCGTAACTAGGAGGTGCCGAGGCCTGCCCCCAGGTTTTTTTTTTTTTTTTTTTCTTTTTTAGGCCTTTTAGCCCCAGATGGCTCAGTGGCTTTCCCTCCCCCAGATTTTAACTTTGAAGCTCATTTCCTTCTTGCTTAAAATCATCACACAGACACACAGACCAATTTGCCTTTTCCCTGTATATATGTATTTTGGGAAAGTATTGCAAGCAAAAATTCGATGCGAAATTTTGATGGGGCTTCCGCTTTGAGGCCCCCTGAATCCAAAAAGTGGTTCCCATGGTCCCCCCATCGAGGGTGGGTGGGTGCTCTGGCTGTGCCCCCCTTTAAGGATGAAGGAATTGAGCTACGAGGTTGAAATTTTATATTTGTTAAACACCTTCCGGACCGAAAAATAACTTTTAATCAAATCAGCCAAAGACTCTAGTCTTTACTCATGTACTTTTCAGTTTTTTTCTTTCTCAAAATTTGCTCCAACGATTTTTTTTAAATTCAAAAATCAATTATTTTTTAGATGTTCTTTAAAATGTATATTCTCATTTTCGATTGAAATCTTCTGAAGCCCACTTTACTCTTAAACTTTATAGGAAGGATAGGAGAAATGGTTGCGATGGTAACAAAATATAAATATTTTCCCATACTTATAAATTTTACATCTTGAATTTTAATATATCGGCGAAAACTAAATATATGTCAACACGAAAAATCTGGTGTGACAAGTACATAAAAAACTTTCGATTACAGAAGGTAAGAGAAAGTTGTGAGCTGTGCGACAGTCACACCAGATTTTTTTGGATTCAGGGGACCTCAAAACGAGTATATCCTTCAAAATCTCGACATCGAATTTTTGACATGTTAAGTAAGAGAAAGTAAAAATAACAATCAATGAAAATTGATGATTGGCGCGATTTTAACGCAACAATAAACAAACCTCTTAAGCTTAAGAAGACTCGAGATCTAATATTATTTCAAAATATTAATAAATCATCAAATAATAGATAAGGCAATTTTTCCCGAGGATACTTTAGTCTTTTTCTCTTGCAACGAAATCTTTTCTTGCGGAATAATTTATAGATAAAAAAATAAATTCACCCTCTATTGAACAGTCTTTGTAGTTTGGAAATAATAACGAGATCCTGGATTATATTAACTGAGATAAAAATAAATTGTTTCTTAACTAGAAAAAAAGAAAAGAATTTGCGTCTATGATTAAAATTAATCCAATTGAGAAACTACTGCACCTATTTAATATTCAAGATTCTTGTCTGTCGTCAATTAACGCCTTGACAAACTTGTTTAATAGTTGACTCACGATCGCGCAGGGGAAAATTAAAAAGCGCCCATATATATCAAAGAAGACCAACTAATAGGCTAAACGCTTATGAATACTAACCATTTTTAGAAGAACAAATTGAGAGTTGCACTAAAACAGCATGCGCATTTTAATCAAGGGCGATGCGTAATATCCTCTTACCAAAATAAAATAAAAATAAAAGGTACGCTACTTGTTTGGATTTTTGCTTTCAAAAATCTTTACTTTCTCTTATCTACATAGAGATTACGTTCATGTAAAGAGCTCGATCTCGAGATTTTAATGGAAATACACATTTTGAGTCCAATAAAGTGACAGGTCACCCTGTCTGTGTGTTTGTGGACAAAATATCTCAAGAATAAAAGAGTTAGGAGGTTGAAATTTTATATTTAAGTTAGGCACCCTCCTGGGACGTGACACGAAGCTTTTGAACAAAATCGGCCAAAGAGTACTAATACTTTACTGATGTACTTTTTCAGTTTCTTTCGATTTTCTCTAAATTCGCTCCAACGATTTTGTTTAAAATTCAAAAATCAATTATTTTTTAGATGCTCTTTCAAATGTATATTCTCATTTTGTCATTTAAATCTTCTGAAAACCACTTTACTCTTGTACTTCATAGGAAAGATAGAAGAAATGGTTGCTATGGTAACAAAATATAAATATTTACTATACTTTTAAATTTTACATCTTGAAATTGGAATATACTGTACTGTCGGAAACTAAATATATGTCGACACAAAAAATCTGGTGTGACAAGCACATAACACAACTTTCGATTACCGAAGGTAAGAGAAAGTTGTGTGCTGCGCCAGTCACACCAGATTTTCTAATATGGTTTCGATAAAATTGTCAGTTGATTAATTTCAATTTTATCCTGTTTTTGATTATCCGAACCAACCCTGATTCGAATTAACCAAATTTAACTGCTTCCAGGCCACATTTATCACTCAATTTCTGAAATAGTGAGATAATAAATTTGACAGGGCCTTCTAGACCGCAGACAGACTCATTCCAAATTTTAATACCCCCTTAGACTATAAATTTGTCCTGTTGCTCGTAATTGCACGCCAAATCAATTGTCATAGACAAAAGTTGCTTCATTTACTCGTAGACAATTATTAAAAAGTGCATCAATTATTTCATTCATGGTCTCTTCTATTAAATTACTAATAACAGGACGGTGTCAAGTGATATATGGGAACCAACAAATATTAATGCTCCCATCTAGAATTTAAACAAACTTTTATTTTTTTTATTAGCCCCCTCTCAGCCAGCCAGTTCTATTGCGATTCTCAATTTACAAAATTTATGACAATTACGTTATTTGGATGATTAAGATGTTACCTCATTATGTACAATTATAAACCTCCAAATTAAAAGAGAAGGATGGCTTCTAACGAAATAAAATTCCCAGTTATTATTTTACCAGATTTTCATGGATTCATGTCAAAAATTCGACATTGAGATTTTGATGGATATACACGTTTTGAGTTCCCTGAGTTCAAAAAAGTGGTTTTCGGGACATGGTCTGTCTGTCTGTGACGATTTTAAGCCTGAAGGAAACTAGAGCGGATCAAGGGCGGATCCAGAGGTGTTTTTCGGAGGGGGGGGTAATCTGGGTTTTAAAGTTTTACATTTAAAATAAATTTTTTTAGAAAAAGTATTAAAGAGGGTAATTACCCCCCTTGTATCCGCCCTTGGAGCGGATCCAGAGGAGTTTCTTAAGTTGGTGTGACTGGTCGCACAGCACACAACTTTCTCTTACGTGCTTCAGAAGATTTCAATGGCAAAATAGAATATACATTTTAAAAGAGCATATAAAGAATTTTTTGAATTTTAATCAAAATCGTTGGAGCGAATTTTGAGAAAATCGAAAAAAACTGAAAAAGTACATCAGTAAAGTATTAGTACTCTTTGGCCGATTTTGTTTAAAAGCTTATTTTCACTCCTCAGGGCGGTAGCAAACTTAAATATAAAATTTTAACCTCTTAGCCCAATTCCTTCATGCTTTAAATTGAACACACAGATAGACCATGTCGAGAAAAGCACTTTTTTGGATTCATGGGACCTCAAAACGTGAAGATCCATCAAAATCTCGACATCGAATTTTTTACATGAATCCAATCCCTATATATAAAGAGGTAAGAGAAAGTAAAAAGGTTCGATCTCCGGAGACGACGAAGTCAATGAATTTATTGGAATGTGTGTAAATGGATGGATGTATTTTGATCTGAGTTTTGTGTACTGTTGAAAGAGATTGTGTGTTTTGACTGACAGACAGAGTTGGCCACTTCTCAAGACGACTTGACAACCGGAAGAGATTTTGATGTGAATAACAATTTAATCAATGAAGAAAAATTTCTTTTAAGCGCCGCACTCCTTAGGGGAACCCCCCCCCCTCCTTCCTCCAGCTGACTTATATACATCCCCTCACTTATGAGAAGGAATTCAAGCACACAAGAGGCGAGATCTATACATCTGTGCTACAATCCAGTTGATATTAAGTTAATCTTCTACTTCTTTTTCAATATATATAATAACGGAGTGTCCGTCTATCTGTCATGCTCTGTTTGACCAACTTCCAGTGATTTTGAAACGAAAAATAACACTCTTATAGAGAACGTTATGGGGAGTCCAGGAACAATACTCGGGTAAGGGGAGGTGCAAAAATTCCAGAAAATGTAGAATTTGCCCATTGAGCTTTGTCTTGCCTCATGAAAAATTAAAACCAATTTATACTTAAATAGTAAATTGTTAGGATTAGGTAGATGTAGGCAACCAACAAGTGATAAAAAAAAAAAACTCTATTTGATTATCGTCGACGTTTAGGAATCATATCGATCCCATCTTCAGGGACCTACGGTCATCAAAAAATTTTATTTGGTGTTAATTCGGCAAAATACAAACAATATTTTTTTTTATAAAAACAAACCACTTACGATAAACTGTTATTGTTGTTTAGATAGATGCAATTTCGGTCGAGATGATTGCGATACAAAAGTACAAAAAGCAAGCATGTAATTTTAAAACCGATCTCGATCGCCTAAGTGCATTATATGAATTGTTGATAAGCCTCATTGATTTTTAAAGTTAATTTGGTAGTTAAATTATTAAAAAACAAAATAGACTTTAGATAAGGGCGTAATTATATTTCTTTTTAATAAATGACATTGACTTTTTAATATTTTTTTAATTTTTTAATTACAAGTTTCTATTTGTCTATCTAAGCTAAGTGTTTTGTTTTTATAAAAAAAAATCTGGTGTGACTGGCGCACAGCACACAACTTTCTCTTACCTTCGGTAATCGAAAGTTGTGTTCTGTGCTTGTCACACCAGATTTTTTGTGTCGACATGTATTTAGTTTCCGACAGTAGGGTACAATTGAATTCAAGATGTAAAATTTATAAGTATGGCAAAATATTTATATTTTGTTACCATGGCAACCATTTCTCCTATCTTTTCTATGGAGTACAAGAGTAAAGTGGTCTTCAGAAGATTTCAATCGCAAAATGAGAATATACATTTTAAAGAGCATCTAAAAAATAATTGATTTTTGAATTTTAAAAAAAATCGTTGGAGCAAATTTTGAGAAAATCGAAAAAAACTGAAAAAGTGCATCAGTAAAGTACTAGTACTCTTTGGCTGATTTTGTTCAAACGCTTCGTGTCACGTCCCATGGGGGTGTCTAACTTAAATATAAAATTTCAACCTCCTAGCTCTTTTCGTTCTTGAGATATTTTGTTCACAGACACACAGATACACAGACAGACACACAGACAGACAGACCATGTCGCGAAAACCACTTTTTTGGATTCAGGGGACCTCAAAACGTGAAGATCCATCAAAATCTCGACATCGAATTTTTGACATGAATCCAATACTTTCTCTCTATATATATATTACATATATACATAGGTAAGAGAAAGTAATACGTGTAAAGATTGTTTGTATTTTGCCGAATTAACAATAAATAAAATTTTTTGATGACCGTAGGTCCTGAAGATGGGATCGATATGATTCCGAAACGTCAACCATTATCAAATAGAGTTTTTTTTTTATCACTTGCTGCCTAATCCTAATAATTACCACTCCATCAATTTTTCTAATAGTAAATTGTTTTGAACAAGTTGTCTATACAATTACGTCGAAGAAGTACACTCAAAGTAAAGTCCGCCCAAGGCGGACGGCGGGGCTGGTTGGTATTAAAAAGTGCTTTGAATGTCTTCAGCTCTTATAATTATATAAAATTTAATAAAACATGTGTTTCTAAATGAGTCGATCCTCTTGTAGGATAAAATAAAAAGAAAGAAGAGAGGCAGGTCACGTGACCCAGACTGTCGGCACTTGCATGCATGATACACGCATGCAAATTACACAATTAATCTCGAGTCCAAAAATTAAATCAGAAAAGACGCACATTCATTCCATTTAAAACAATCATAAAATTAATTAAATTATTCTTTGCCAACCAACAAAAAAAAAAAGAGTAGTTAAAAATTTTTTAATTCATTAACGAATTCAATCTTATCTTTATACTATTTTATGTTATTAAAAAAAAAAAAACTTTTTTCCAAGTTCTGAAGAAAAAGAATAAGTTATCAAGTCAAACAAAATGTCTAGCTAGTGAGTGGCAGAGCGATTATTTTCATAATTTTTTTTTTTAAACAAAAATTTCATTTCAAACCCCAAAAATATAAAAATTAAAATAGCTTCTAGTGTATTGAATTTATCAACTTTATTGCATTATAATTAACTAGCCGCGCAGTTCGCCTTCGGCGCGTTATGGAAATTATGAAAGACTTTTATTTGGAGAATTTTTTTGTTAATCTTTCTTAACTAGGTAACACCTTGACTCTAATTAAAAAAGATTAAGAGTTTCATGCCCCCCTGGACCATCTCTAACGGACTCGGACCCGCCTACGGTGGAGACTAGCTTTTCCTTTCCTATTTCGGCCCGTTTTATTATTAACGTTTTCTTTCAAAAGTCCTACAGACTGTAAAAAGAGCAGGTGCTGTACCTTTGACCAGCTTTCACTTTGAAATTAAGGCACTTACAAAAGCTAATTTTCGAATATGTTATTAATCATTATCATATACGTATAAAATAATTTTTTTGAAGCAGATCCGCGGAAGGGTTATCGTGTAATTAACATATCGAATTATGAAGCCATTCCTGATAAAGATAAAAAAAATAGTTTTATCAATTCACTTCCGTAGAATACATTAAAAATAAAATCAAAATTTTGTGACAAAGCCTTTTAAAAATATTTTACAAGAGAAAAAATTCACGAAAACGACATTTAAAAATTAAGTAAGTCACGTGACTCAGACCAGTGTGGCAACATCGCATAAAATAAAACGCGTTTCACTCTTTCACCTACATTTTTTTCGCAAATCACCCGCCCATTGTGTCTAAACTGATTTTCATTACTCATTGTAATATTATAAATAAAATACAACATCAAGATTAACATAGACAGCAGTTAAATACGATGTTGCTAGATCTATATTATGTGAACAATTGCCTAAGTCAAAAGTCATTTATTTATTATTTTATTAACTTAATCCAATGATAGGTCACGACTAAATTATAATAATTAATTTATGGATTCAAATTTTTATTTTATAAAAAAAAAGTCCGAACAACCTTAAATATGTGTATTTCACACCAGATTTTGTAGTACAATCACTCTATTGTAGCAATATTATTGGATAAAAAGAGGAGTTTTAAGACAATGACATTGAGAGTTCTATTCTAAAATTGACTATTTATCACAGAGAGAGGCTGGGAGCCATTTTTTTGGATTTAGCCAAGCGACAGTTAAACGAGGACAAGTGAGACCGATGTGACTCTTTATGGTTGACTGAGCCACTGTTATTCATTCATTACTTGCCAACAGGCGAATTTTTCATCTCTCTCTTTTTTCTATTGTCAAATATGATATGACATATCAATTCGACGGATGAACAATTCACATCTAATATGTAATAATTATAGGCCTACTTATTATGGATATTCTTGTCAAAAAGATTTTTTTTATATGTGAAAGATTTCGAGAATAATAACATCGGCATATAATGGACCCGCTTTTCCATTTAAGGTGCAGGGAATCGAATTTTCAACAATTAACTCTAGAAATTTGTTAACGAAAATAATTTTAATAAAGCTCTTCTTCGCTTTCTACTGAGTGTGTAGATATCTAATAAAAAATCTGGTGTGACTGGTCGCTCAGCACACAACTTTCGATTAGCGAAGATAAGAGAGCTTGTCACACTAGATTTTTTTTTTAGATGGTCTTTAAAATGTATATGCTCATTTTGGTCTCAAATTTTTTCAAATTCCATATTTTATCTAAAGGGGTAGAAATTACTTCTTGTCAAAGTTTGAAAAAAATTATAATCTATGAAATATAAAGTTCCGCTTTTGTAAATAAATCAGTAAAAATATGACATTTATAAAAACTAAATTTATTTAAAGAAAAATTTACATGGGAGTAGACTACCCTTTACTCAAGGGGCAAAAAATTGCAAGTCTTAAGAAAATTTGTAGAGTGTGAAAATAACTTGGGGGGGGGGGGGTGTGGCCTTTAAACGAACAGAAATAAAATTAATTTTTATATAAAATTCTAAAAGATTTTAATGAGAAAAACAAATGCAATTTTATTCATTAATTTATTTTTATAATTGAATGTGAATTAATGAATATCTATAAGGGGATGCGTGAGCCGAGGGGGATCGAATTATATCTAAAACTACAAACAAAGGAAATATATTCATGAAACGAAGAACGGATTTACAGGCTTGTGGCATGTTACGACACAGAAACGTAAGCAAATTAAAAAAAAAAATCATCTGAATTTTTACACTTATAATTAGGGGAGGCGAATGGAGAAACTGCTTAAGAAAATCAGGCATTCAGACAGTGAAAAAGAAAATTCCACCCCCCAAAAATCTCACTTGCACTGACGAGAGATAAAAGTAGAGGAATTTATATTTTCAATTATTTAATAATAATTTCTTATTAAATATTATAGGAGAATATAAATTCTCTGTTAGAGGGGTGGAGGGTGAGGAGGGAGGGAAAGAAATCTTTGCTTAAATGTAAAAAATTTACAAAAAAAAATAATTTTCTATTTTCATTTTCATTTTTAAAGAAAAAAAACTATTTTGTTTAATAGAATGGGTGATTTTTACACCCTTTCTCACCCTCCCTCTGGGGTACACGAATTCATCATAGCGTTATATTTTAAAAATTGGATAATTTTATCAGTATATTATAAGAGAGAAAAATAAAATACAAAATTACTTTAATTCGTTATGCAAATGAGATGTGAAATTATTCATTACCTTAATAATAAGATGACCAGGTGGGGAGTTTGGTGGATGAACGTCTTATTTGCACAAATCACAACACAATATAAAATAAACTAAACACACGCGAGAGAGAGAGAGAGAGAGAGAGAGTGGAGCTGGACCGAATGACTCATGGCTCGACTCAATTACTTCTAAAAGACAGACCACCTGGCAGATAGGCAGCAAGCAAGCAGGCTTAGATGGATCGCATTCCTCTCTGAACGACCAAGAATTGAAATTATAAAATAAGTTCTCTATTTAAAAAAATTATATTCACTTGCAAACTAACGGGGTTTTATTCCGTTGGGAATAAATTCGAAATAAAATAACTATTAAAAGACTCACTTCATTTATCAACGCTTAAAACTCACCCACCAATTAAATAAATACTTTCAAGTAATATTTTTTGTATTTATTTATTTATTAGGAATACATTCGAAGTGAAAAAATTTATTATTTTTTTTTTATTAGGAATATATTCGAAGTGAAAGAAGAATTCGTATATTATATAATATAATATAACTATAACTATAATATACTGATAAAATTATCCAATTTTACTTTCTCGTACCCTATATATGAAATATATAGGAGAGAAAGTATTGCGATCATGTCAAAAATTCGATGTCGAGATTTTGATGGATATACATGTTTTGAGGTCCCCTGAGTCCAAAAAAGTGGGTCCCGCAAATTGGTCTGTGTGTGTGTGTGTGTGTATGTGTGTGTGTGTGTGTGTCTGTATGTGTGGACAGATTTTTAGCATGAAGGAATTGAGCTACCGGATTGAAATTTTATATTTAACTTAGGTACCTTCCCACACGCTCAAAATAAGCTTTTGAACAAAATCGGCCAAAAAGTACTAGTACTTTACTGATGTACTTTTTCAGTTTTTTTCGATTTTCTCAAAATTCCCTCCAAGGATTTTTTTAAAATTCAAAAATCAATTATTTTTTAGATGCTCTTTAAAATGTATATTCTCATTTTGCCGTTGAAATCTTCTGAAGACCACTTTACTCTTGTTCTTCATAGGAAAGATAGAAATGGTTGCCATGGTAACGGAATTTAAATCTTTTTCTTTTTATTAGATTAAAAATCAATTATTATTTAAATTCCCATTTATTTGTGTCTTTAATTGCTTAGGAGAAAACATATGAACCGTGTTATTCATTGGTGTGTCAAAGACCAAAAAATTCAAAATTGAGTTAAGCATGGAATATTGTTTCAAATGCTTTAATTAATAGTATTTTTTATGAAATATGTCCTAAAAAATTTATTTTTAATGTAAAAGCATAAAATTATTTTTACAATATTTCAATGCAGGATTTTACATTTTTCAATAATGATTTATGTACTTAACATGTTGTTTCGTAATACTTAATTTGAAAAGAACAATTTTTCATTTATGCGTCAAGTGCAAGACATCGTAAACAACTATACGCTTGAGATATATTGTTGCGTTTATGCCCTAAGTATTTTCAATTATGAACACCGGCATCGCTATTGTTTAGAGGTATTTAATATAAACTCAAGAAAATATTAATTTTATTTATTTCAAATTTATATATTCAATACAGCATTACTATTATTCCATTTGTTGAAATTTAATACAAGTATTTCATAACCTACAAAAATTATAATTCATTTTTTAATTTCTTTTAGCCTAATTCTATAATGTTTTCTATCTTTTTCTATGAACTATATATATATATATATATATATATATATATATATATATATTATTTTCCAATTAACAATAAATTAATATCGTTTAATTGAGTTTTAACCAGTGTGATTTTAACAACCAATAAAAAGTTATTTACCAAATAATATTATATATATTTTTTTCCCTTAAATAAACAAAAATCATTTTTTTTTTTTGAAAAATGAGAAAATTTTCTCTGAATTCGTAGACGTCAAAATTTAATTTTTTGATATTATTCCTGATAATGAAAATGAAGATGAGGATGAGGATCAGTGCGATTTCGAAAAGACAACAAAATAAATAATATTAGGTTAGGTTAGGTTGAAGTGGCCGTAATATTAAGTCTATTTCATTATTATAACTTTGATTTACTGTTTCCAAGCTATTTATTCAGAAATTAATTGATGAGAAAATTTTGATATCACTTTCTATTTAATTTTAAAATATTAATACTATTTAAAATTGATGAATGTGATTTTGATAAAAAGTTTCTATGCTACTAGTATTAAATATAAAGAGACTTTGAAGCATTTTTGCAAATATAATTGGACTTAGAGAATTTTTCAATCATGGGTCAATGGACTTTGAAGCATTTTTTACAAATATATATCGCACATAGAGAATTTTGTAAAAATAATTTTTTATATTTTATTTTTTTCCTCTAAATTAGTCATATTTTTAGAGATAATTTATGAATATCTGCCATAATTACAGTATTTACTTGCACAATTGACAAAAAAAATGATATATAATCTAATAAAAACAATTTAAATCAGAAAAACTTTAATGTTGATTTTCTCAAAACTCGATATTTGGTCTTTGACACACCATTGAATAACAGGGTTCATATATCTCTCTCTCTCTCACTTGCAAACATTATCGCCTGTCTCTCCGCCTTCTCTCATAGGCCTAATGTTAATTTCCTATAGGGATTTGTATGTTAATTTCGATTCAAAAGGGGGTCCCCTTTGGAACTTTTTAGGCATTTAAAATTTTTTTTTTCCAATTCTTATGAAATTTTGTATTTATTTACGATTCTATATTGTGTATAAAATGTCCAAATATGAGATTAAAATTTTGAAAAATAACCATAGTTTATTTGAAGCAGTCAACATTTAAAATGCAAGTTTGAAACTAAGGTGCTATCGGAAACTAAATATATCTCGACACAAAAAATCTGGTGTGACCAGCACAGTGCTCCAACTTTCTCTTACCGAAGGGTAAGAGAAAGTTGTGTGCTGTGCGCCAGTCACACCAGATTTTTTTAAATATAAGTCTGTGATGAATTCGTGTACCCCAGAGGGAGGGTGAGAAAGGGTGTAAATCACCCCTTCTAATAAACAAAATAGTTTTTTTCTTTAAAAATGAAAATTAAAATAGAAAATTATTTTTTTTTTTTGTAAATTTTTTACATTTAAGCAATGATTTATTTCCCTCCCTCCTCACCCTCCACCCCACTAACAGAGAATTTATATTCTCCCATAATATTTAATAAGAAATTATTATTAAATAATTGAAAATATAAATTCCTAAACTTTTATTTCTCGTCAGTGGCCTAGTAATAAGAGAGATTTTTGAGGGTGGAATTTTCTTTTTCACTGTCTGAATGCCTGATTTTCTTAAGCAGTTTCTCCTCTCGCCTCCCCTAATTATAAGTGTAAAAATTCAAATATTTCCTTTGTTTGTAGTTTTAGATATAATTCGATCCCCCCTCGGCTCACGCATCCCCTTATAGATATTCATTAATTCACATTCAATTATAAAAATAAATTAATGAATAAAATTGCATTTGTTTTTCTCATTAAAATCTTTTAGAATTTTATATAAAAATTAATTTTATTTCTGTTCGTTTAAAGGCCACCACCCCCCAAGTTATTTTCCCACTCTACAAATTTTCTTAAGACTTGCAATTTTTTGCCCCTTGAGTAAAGGGTAGTCTACCCCATGTAAATTTTTCTATAAATAAATTTAATTTTTATAAATGTCATATTTTTACTGATTTATTTACAAAAGCGTAACTTTATATTTCATAGATTTTTTTCAAACTTTGACAAGAAGTAATTTCTACCCCTTTAGATAAAATATGGAAATATTGAAGGACATAGAACGATTATTTAACTTTAAATTTGTAAAGATCAGCCCAAAAAAATGAAAGTTATAGCCGCATATTTGCCAATTTGACCAACTGTGCAGCGAGGGGCTGTGAATCTTTTATCTCCTTGCAAGGGCTTCGGAACCGCTCACACCCCACCCCCTTTTATTCTATATATTTTATTTTAGTTGAGGGATGTTTAAGGAAGGGTGAGGTGGGTCTCTCAGCTGGAATATGTAGAAAATCAGTGAAAAAATTGATCATTTGTAATTATTTTTTTGGCATTTTAACGGACAAAATCGTCCCCCACATCCCCCCCTTGGATCCAAATGTTAATGTTTTTCAACTTTTCACTTCTCTAGAACTTCTAAAGAAATGTTAAGGCTAAAATATTCCTTTTCATCCCTCCAAATTTGATTCATGGCCCTATAATTAAGAAAAAGGGGTGGAAATAAGTAGGGGGCTCCCCCCGAAAACGGTACGTAGTGGAGGAAAAGGGAGATCATATTTGGATTCAAGAGGTCATTTTACTTAAGAATCTTAAGGAATTATCTCGGGGCTTTTTTTCCTTCCGCAGAGTGATATCTATCGACACAAAAATCGGCTGTGAGGTCAATCACACCAAATTGTTTTTATTTCGATATAAGTTACAATAAACAGGAGTTCAAATGTGACTTAATCGAACCGCATCGAGGTTAATAAACTTTCGCTACACTTTCACTTTGTAAGCCACACCACTAGGCGGGTTCTCCATTTTATATCCAATCAGAAATGAGTTTTTTTTTTTTTTTTTTGGTAGGTGATGGTGGGAGTAAGACCAATTACAATCAAGACCTGGATGAGCTTGAGGCCATTGCAAAGTTGAAAAATAAAAATGGACGATCGCACAAAAACCACCTGGATGTTAATTATCGACGTCGATGTGTGTACCGGGGAATACCCGGGTTCCGGGGTAAGTTACACGAGCCGAGAAAAAATCTGGTGTGAGTGGTGGCACCAGATTTTCTTGTTTCGAGATATATTTAATTTGCCATAGCACCTTAGTTCCTAACTTGACCACTTGCATTTAAAAGTGAAAAAGTAAAGAAGTCAATTGATTCAAAATTTCCATTGGCTCTGTATATTTTAAATGGGGACTGCTTGAAATAAACTCTGGTTATTTTTCAAAATTTTAATCTCATATTTGCATATTTTATACACAATAGAGAATCGTAAATAAATACGAAATTTCATAAGAATTGAAAACAGCCCTCGGGCTTGGTGTAGTTTTTTTTTTTATGTGTAAAAAGTTGAATCGAAATTAACATGCAAATCCCCATATGGGATTTAACATTTGATCTAATGAAGGAAGATAGGAAAATGAATTTGAAAAATCTCAAATACTACAGTAGTTAAGTGTGTAATTTTGAGAAAATGCTTTAATAGGAGAATTAAATTCAAGTGGGATACATAGGTTTTTTTGTTTCAATGATATATTTATAAAGTGTTAATGTTAAATAAATATATCATTGTAACAAAAAACCTTGTGTATCATACTTGAATTTAATTCTCCTATTAATGAGAATATACATTTTAAGGAGCATCTAAAAAATAGCTGATTTATGAATATTAATTAAAATGGTTTGAGCGAATTTTGAGAATAACGAAAAAGTAAAAACACATCAGTAAAGTACTAGTACTTTACAGCCGGTGTTGTTAAAAAGTTTATTTTCACGCCTCAGGGGGGGGCCTCCCCCCCCCCCTCCTGCCCCCTCTTCCCCCCCCCCCCCTGGGAGTGGGAGATTTAATGTTGTGATTTTTATGGATATTCACGTTTTGAGGTCCCTTGAGTCCAAAAAAGTGATCTGCCTCAGTGTGTGTGGGTTCAAATTAAAGCATGAAGGAATTGAACTATGGGGTTGAAATTCTATGTTTAAGTTAGGCACCCCCTAGTACTTTACTCATAAACTTTTCAGTTTTTTCGATTTTCTCAAAATTCGCTCTAACTTTGATGAAAATTGAAAAATCAATTATTTTTTTAGAAGCTCTTTCAACTGTATATTCTCATTTTGCTCTCGAAATTGTTTAAAGCAGACTTTACTCTTGTA
>JAKCPI010018827.1:0-48014 GCA_023213315.1 Euborellia annulipes | reverse complement strand
ACGCTTTTATTTTTTAAGTCATAAATATTCAACAATTTGAACAACAAAAATGAAATTATTTCTCTCTTTTTTATCTCGACTTCAAATTTTTGACATGATCGCAATACTTTCTCTCTATATATACATACTGTATATATGTAAGAGAAAGTAAAAAAGGATTTGACCCGTATATTTCAAATTTCTAGCTTATCGGGAAGTCTTAAAAAATTACTAGGTTTTGAATAAAGTAGGCCCTACCACATTAGTTAGGCCTATTTTGGTCCAATTAAAAAATTATTGTCATAAAAAAATGACCCATAAATATCAAATTTCAAAACTATTGCTCATCGGGAAGTGTCTTAAAAAAAAAGACTAAAAGTTGGTAACTTGGAAAAGAAGTTAAATAAAAGCTGTTGAATAGTGAATAAAACAAAGAATGTAGAAAAATAATCTTTAATTTATTCTTTTCACAATCGATTTCGTCCAAAGGACATCCTCAGGCCAGCGTTATTAAATTATAAAATAGTATATAAATGATTTTTAATAAAGCAGAATGACACAAAATTGTTTCTGCTTTATTAAAAATCATTTATACTAATATTTTAATCACGCTGGCCTGAGGATGTCCTTTGGACGAGATCAATCGCCAAAAGAATAAATTAAAGATATTTTCTACACTCTGTTGTTTTATTCACTATTCATCACTTAACGCAACAGAAAAATGGAGTATTACATCAAGCATATTAAATAAAAGCATTTAATAAAAAGAAAGTCTATTCAAAAGTAGAAAAAAAAGATATTCGTCCTTACTCGCTTTAGTCTTTTTGCCTTTTCCAGATCCAGATCCTCCTCCAGTAACAATAAGATCATTTGCTTCATCAAAACCGCGAAGTTCAATGGTCTCGTTCTGAGAGGTCGGACCGCTAATAAACCATTCGGGTTCTTCGTCATTTAGTGGTGTAGGATTGTTATTACTAGCACTTGAGGTCATACTTGAAGATTGATTTGTATTATAACCAGAAGATGTCCGTCGATTTTGACGATTCATTAAACCACCTAAAATAATTGACGATTAAAGTGAAAAATATATAATGCATAAAATTATTATAAGAATAAAATACCTGTACGATCAAAACTTCCCGAAGACGAGCTAGATATTCCATTAGAGCGTCTTTCAATTCGCCTATTAGAAGTAGCAGTTGAAGATGAAGAGGTATTTCCTTCAGTAGATGATGATTGAGGTTGATGAGATGAAGATGAGGATGTAGAAAAAACATTTGATGAACGCCGATCAAAATGATCATTAATAATTATCAGTTCTTTATCGCGATGAAAACCCCATGAATCCCATTTAATCCGGCCGCTTCCTAAAATGTTATAAATTTTTAAATTTAACTTTTTGTTTTAGTTAAATTAAATTATTAAGGGGCGAGTCTCGAAAAACCGTTAATAGCCGATTCAGAAACTGGTTACTCTAGGCGGCAAGAGATGGCGTTAGTTCTCCCTATAGCAGGGTGACTACAGAGAAATGATTGAAATTTTCCTGATAATTACAGGTTTTCCAGAGAACTTTTTCTATTTTTTCATGATTTAAAATTTTTATTCGTGTAAAGTCAATCACTAATATCGTCGTCTGAAACACGTAGTGGCGTATCTCAATATTTATCATTTTTTAGGAGAGCTGTTTATAGTTCGTGTTGTTATATTAAATGTGTAGATACGCAAAACCAAAAAACCTAAATAATACGAAAAAACACGGAAATACAGATTCGTCACTTTGTGATAATGTAAAGTACGCCAGAACACGGCCATACCCGCTCTCAATTTTTAATTTTTTTTTTAGATACGTCACTACGTGGTGCAAGCAACGATATCTGACACTGAGAAAAAAAATACTTTTCCTATGAAAATTTCCTTGATATAAATA
This sequence comes from Euborellia annulipes, assembly GCA_023213315.1. Classification (NCBI taxonomy): domain Eukaryota; kingdom Metazoa; phylum Arthropoda; class Insecta; order Dermaptera; family Anisolabididae; genus Euborellia; species Euborellia annulipes. Next base: position 46,108 of record JAKCPI010018827.1, on the reverse strand, counting down.
GACTCTATATATTGAAAATTCTTAAGAATATATAATCTTGTCTCAAGAAATCGTTAAATTGTTTGAAATTAATTTTATTTACTTCACGTAAAACCATTTTTTTCTGCAATACCAAAAAAATTTATTTTTTAAAGAAAATTAATGATTAATGACAATAAAAAAAAACTAATTTGAGATCGATAGCTTCAAAATTGTGCCCGCTGGAACCTCTCAAAATCAGCACCTCGAGACGCACACCTTAAGAAAAATTTAGAATAAATAATCACCTATTCTCCGACTTGGACCTGTAGTATTATTATCTTTTCCTGAAGTGGGACTTTCAGAGCGATTTGTGCTTGTAGTAGAGGATTGAGTAACGAAACATCCAGAATTGAAGCTGCGACGTTGAGGGGAGAGCACGATGCCATCTTGTTCTTTTCGAAGTCGTTCTCGAGGATCCCCTGAACGGCGCAGCTGGCAACCACCGAGTAGGTCAACACAAATCTTGACAGAGAACCAAAAATAACTCGCATCTGAATGCAAAATATCAACTTTAAGTTGACCTTAAGTTAATGTTAAAAGAATAATTTCAAAAAAGAAAAGTTGCTTTGAACGAAAATAAAAATAATTAAACAAAATCAATAGGAACTTTAAATTTAGAGGAAAAGGACGAAGTATTATACACTGCGCGACCAAAAAAACGAAACAATTTGTTTCTTCTTAAGGTGCGCTTCTCGAAAAACCGTTAAAGCACGATTGACTCGAGGCGGCACCAGATGGCGTTAGTGTTCCCCCATTGGAAAACACGTAACTTGTTCCATTTAATTCTAGACTTTCCAGCTAATTAATTAAAGGCAAAAAATTAATTATTCTTTAACACAATGATTACTAATTTAATTATCTACAACTTATAGAGCTCCTTTTTTTAAAATATATTTTATTTAATGCGATTAATCTAAAAAAAATTTTTTTTTTTCGAAAATCAAAAAAAAGGGCTTCTATAAGTTGTAGATATTTTAAATAGCTTTAATTAAAAAAAAATTTGAGGTCGATAGCTTCAAAATTGTGGCAGCTGGAAAGTCCCAAAATTAGCACCCCGAGACGCGCACCTTAAAGACCTGTTCTTAATGCTCTTAATTTATTAAACAAATAATAATAATAAAATTTAACGATTGTGATGAGGGTTTTAAGTGAAACATTTTAAATTGAATTTGTATTTATATGTGGGGTTTCACTTAAGTATTAGAGTAAAAACAACAAATGTTTCGGGATATTATTCCATCTTCAGGAGTTACAAAAAACTCCTGAAGATGCATAATCTACATTTGTTGTTTTTACTCTCATACCCCAGTGAAAGCCCACATATAAATACAACCTCAGCAAACAATAATAGATGAAAGGAGCAGGCAGCCCAGGCAGTTAGTCTCCACGAAAAGAAACTCCCTGTTTAGGAAACAGTTTCGGCTTTAATGAAATAACGACATAATCAGTCCATTTATTGAGAGTATGAATTCAAATGACAAAGCAATGAGTCATATTGCGGAGTTGTCAGTTGGTGTGTATTATACATAAATTATTTTATACGATGCGTCAAGTTTGAGATACAAAATTGGACTGATGATGGCGTTAATTCATTAAAGCCGAAACTGTTTCCCAAACAGAGAGTTTCATTTGGTGGAGACTAACTACCTGACTGCCTGCTCCTTTCACCTATTATTGTTTGAATACCACAGCCTCTTTATTTCTTCAAATATTTATTAAACATTTTATATGAAATATCTTATACATTTCTAAGTAAATTTAACACAAATCCATATAATTTTAATAAATAATTATAGTTTCAATAAAACAAAGACAAAAATGTCGAAATTCTTTTATTAAAGCCAAATTTCTGAATTTTAAAATAATCTTTCAATTTCAGTTTTTCTCTCTCTATTTTTTTGGAAATTCTTATAAAAACAAAATTTTTAATTAATACCAAACTAAATATATCAAGATTATGTTGATTGTTCCTCAAATTGAAAATCGATATATTTTTTATTAAATTATAAATAAATTGATTAAAATGATTTGTATTTGTGTTAAATATACTTAGAAATGAATAAGATATTTCATATTAAATGTTTAATAAATTACAGTATCATTAAGGTAGATCAGAACAGGTCTTCTGAAGATGAAACAAAAATGTTTCACGAGTAGAATCAAGGAAGGGTCGCAAGAGCAGAGACTGGCAGTCAAATTTTTTTCTTCTAGATTTTTATTAGGCCTACGTTTCGGTCTCGAAGCTTCAGGGCCCAAAAGTGTCTAGAAAATATATATAATTTCTGTGTGTCAAGAAAATATAATTTCTTGACATTTATTGGACCCTGAAGATGGCCTCTATCGAGACCGAAACGTCGGTCCAATAAAATACTTGAAGAAAAAAAATTTGGCTGCCAGTCTCTGCTCTTGCAACCCTTCTTTGATAAAAGGACTAAGGGTAGGAGTGAAAATAAAAATAAATTCTTCCAAAAAATAGTCTAAAAGAATAAAAATGTGTGGCTAGAATTAGAAATATTAAGTTTTTGCTTATATTAGTACATATTTATAATAATAATAATATCATTTATATTTCCCGACATGGAATATTGTAAACATAGTATTTGAAAAAAAGGTTGAGTGGATATGAGGGTCGTTGGAGAAGTAGAGCTATAATAAGCCTCAATTCACACATGCAACTTAAGGGGGTATATATATCTCCTTGCTCGTAAGACAATTTTTATACTTTTTCATTTGAGGATTTAATTATTTATAATTACCAAATAAAAGCTTGGGATTTTTTTAAGAGGGGGATAGGGCCCAATCCTTTTCAGTGGAAAAATACAACATATAATTTTCAAAAGATTTTTGAACCACTCCATGAGGGAATTTAGGAACCCGATTATTTTTCCTGAACACTCAATTAATATTTATTATTAGGGTGCTAAACTTTATATCCGAAATTTCAAAGGGAAATTGTTCAAAGAGAGCGTGTCACAGAAGGAAAAAAATACCCCCCCCCTCAAAAAAATCCTAGGTTCGCCTCTATTTAATTTTTCTTTTCTATGATATAACATGGAAATAAAAAAAAAAAAAAAAAAAAAAAAAACTTTATATTACATTAATGTAAATTAGATAAGTCCGAGAATTACTTAAAATATTCCGTTTCTTTTAATTTAAAAATGATTCATTATTGTTAAAAATTTTTTTTTTGAGATCAACTTAATTGTAGTTTTTTTTTTCATTTAAGGTCTTTTTCGGCATCGGTGGCCATTTAGACCCCGCCTCTTTAATTGTAGAGTTGTCAATTAGAGTCGTTTAATATTTAAATGATCCTTGAATATAAAATTATTAATTTATTCTATGGATTGTCGGCCAAAAATTAAATAATTTTTCGTATTATCCATTTATTTGTAAATATTTCCCAGAGATATGGAAACATAAGATGTTTTTGCGTCACTTACTCCCATCCAATATGACAAAGCAGATAAGCATTCCAAATTTTACTTTATATTTTAATTATCAAATTTGCATTCATGGATCTGCTTTGTCATATTGAAGTAAGTGGCGCAAAACATCTGTTGCTGGTACTGAAGATGTTTACATCTCAATGGGATCGAAGTATTTACAAATAAATGGAAAATACAAAAAATTATTTAATTTTTGATCTTCCTTACGGCCATCTACAATCAATATAAAATTATTCAATTCCTACCAATTCAAGTACAATACAAATATTCATAATATATATAGATTTCGAAGATTTGGATCACAAATTTTTCAATTAAAAATTTTTGATATTTAGAATAAAAACATTAAAATAATCACATGTAGAAAATGCATGGGTGTGACTTAAATTTGGCACTCATTGTATTTTTCAAAGGGGTAGACTAGTTTTTGGAAATGGATTTATAAGGTCCTAAGATCTATGAAGGGGCGAGAGTCTGGAGGGCGCTTAAGAAATCAGCACTTATTGATATTAAAGAGGGGGAGGGAGTAAACATACCATTTTGCTTCCCTTGGGCGCTTACGAACTTGTATATGTAAAAGACTATAATTATTTATTAAACAATAGTTTCAGCTTTAACTGGACTGAAGATGACTATTTAAATAAATCTGATCAAATTTGAATTTCCAATACTAAATGTAAATTTTAATTTCTCATAGTAAAAAACTTCATTTGATCAGGAGTTCAATTTTCAGATGTGTTGTTAGAGAATCAAGTTTTTTTTTATTTTTAGACTACCTTGTGCGTTTCGGTTAAATTCTCTTCGGAAGGGGTTTCCGAACGTTTTTTATCAAAATGCCAAAGTTCCGGATCCCAAGCTCCTCTGGAACTAAAAAAAAAAAAAATATTTTAAAACATAAGTAGGCATATAAAATTTATAAATGAAAAATGATAGAAAAAAACTTACTTTATGAATGAAGGTTCAAGGCAGACAGGTCTTTTTTTAGCAGCCGCACTATTTTTGAAACTAAAGAGTTCCTCCTATAAAAGAAAATAATATATCCAAGTTTAGATAAAGTTATTTTAATTTAATAAAAAATATACATATAATTTAAAATAGTATTTAGCAAGGTTTTTTTTTTTATAGAAAAAAGTTTAATTAGTGAAGGTGTAAATAGGTCCGATAGATTAAAACAAAATATATTTTATTTATTATTTATTTCCTCAAACCTATTGGTTTCATCCGATCTGCCTTCCTCAATGAGAATTGAGAAATTTTTTAATGCATTACATTAAAATTCATTCAATTGGTTGACCGGTCTCAGCAATAAATGACCGTTAGCTGACTTACATAAGGAGATCTAGAGTTTGTGAATGCAGCCTCACCAGGGCCGCCGAGTGGGGGTGGCAAAATTGTTCACGGCACAAAGGCGTCTGGGCCAGGGGGGCTCCAAAATTTATAGTACTTTTTTTTTATTATTATTTAATAATTTGCAGCATAAATAAAGGGGAGCCAAATTTTAATTTGAACAAGGGCGCCTAATAACCCGATGGCCCTGGGCCTCACATATAAGAAAAATGTAAACATTAAATATATTTTTAAGAAACAGGAAGACTTGGTTCGAGTCCTTAATTTAATCAAAATAATATTTATGAAGTTTGAAGTGACTGGCTAATTTACAGTCTAAAAACTCCAACTTTTTCAAACAATGCGCTACCTAGTTTATATTTTTACTTTCTCTTATTGGATATACACGTTTTGAGGTCCACTCAATCCAAAAAAGTGGTTTTCGCGACTGTGTGTCTTCTGTATCCAATTTAAAGAATGAAGGAATTGAGCTATGAGGTTGAAATTTTATATATAAGTTAAACAACCCCCTGGAGCGTGAAAATATGCTTTTAAACAAAATCAGCCAAAAAGTACTAGCACTTTACTGATGTACTTTTTCAGTTTTTTTCGATTTTCACAAAATTCACTCCAATGATTTTGATTAAAATTCAAAAATCAATTATTTTTCTGATGATTTTTAAAATGTATATTCTCATTTTGCTCATTTTGATATAAATATTTTCCCATACTTATAAATTTTATATCTTGAATTCAAATGTACCGTGCTGTCGGAAACTAAATATATGTCGACACAAAAGATCTGGCTTGACAAGAACAATGCACAACTTACTCTTGCCGAAGAGTAAGAGAAATTTGTGTTCTGTGCGACCATCACATCAGATTTTTTATATATATTTTAATTTATTCAATGGCTTTTTTGCACCTTCTTTTTAATCAGTGCAATCCTGGGGAAGTGGTATCATCCGAATTTAATTAGTTTAAAATATTTATTATTCCATCTACCGAATTAGAAGTTGCTAATTGTTGGATTGTGAGGTGGTTTTTTCATCAAATAAATGTAATTCCTAATGAAAATATTCCTAGTAGGCCTAGTTGATTAAATGAGGGAAAACATAGAAATAGAAGATCATTGGAAAATATTTCAATCGGTTTGATGACTAAACAATATGAGGCTTACGTCTCTTAGGTTAAAAAAAAACAATGAAATAATCACATGAGAGTAGGTGGCTCTCTTTTTAGTTCCAACCCTTAAATAATTAAATTTAAAGGCCTTCTTCTCTCACAAGTAAAAATGCATCTGTTGATGCTGTCAGAAACTCTATATCATTAATTTTTAAATTAATTGTGATTTGGTGTAATTAATGAAAAACAAATTATTTTATATTCTATTTTTAAGATTATTTTTATGATTAATATAAAAAAGTATGTCGAACAGGTATTATTATTATTTTTATAATAAACAAAGTAGGGGGAAAATTAAATTAAACGTAGATTAGTAGAAATATATTGAGTAAAAAAATTGTTTTTAAAATTATATAATTTATAAATTACGTATAACAAACAAATAATTTCTATTACAACTTGGCAACATATTCTGTAATATAAAAAGACTATCATTTATGTTTTCTTCTAAATATATTTGTGTGAATAAGAAAAAACTGAATAAATTGTAAATTTCGAAATTATATTTAGAAGAAGTTATTTCTCTTATTAATAAAATAGTTACTAATATTGGGAGAAATCATCAAAATAACAATTTGTTACTCAAAGTTTAATTACCAGCGATCTTAAAATATAATTTCATACTAAATAAGATCTAAATTGAATATGAGAGAATATTAAGACTATAAAATAATTTGATTTGTCAGTGTTCATGATTGTGTTGTTGGATTATAATTATTTATGAACTCTCAGAGTTTGGGAATGTTTGCAATATATAATAATATAACATGGAGAATATGATATTATTTTTATTAAGTAGTTGTTTTTATAAAAAATATATTTTTACTTTTCCCAACTAGTGTCTCAGCATATATATATATATATATAGGGAAAATTCTCAAATTTTATTCCTGTGTCCCAAAGCTACTCGTGTTAAAAAAAAAAATTATGAAATTAGGGTTACATATATAGGCGGATACAAGGGGGGGGGGGGTAAAGGGGGTAATTACCCCCCCCCCCCCCCGAGATTTGAAAAAATACCTTTTTTTCGCAAAAAAATTTATTTTTAATGTAAAATTTTTAAAATTAATACTTAAAAATTGGATTTGTATTTATATTCTGGCAAACAAGTACAGAATGCACCTTTAAATTACCGAAATTAAGAAAAAATAGTGTGCTGTGCGACGAGTCACACCAGATTACTCCCCCTCCCCCCGAGAAACACCTCTGGATCCGCCCTTGGTTACATATAAATGTAAATTTGTGTGTGGTTGTGAGAGTCAATATTTTATTGGAATTCTTCTTCTTTTGAATCACAAAAGTTTTTATTCAATCCATTTTTTTTAAACATGAAATATCTCTTACAATATTTTTATTATTATTTTATTCCCCTTCACTGTACTAGTCTTAGACTAGAGGTCTCAGGAATTTCCTTCAGTGGAATCCAATGGTAAAATGATCATCAAATCAAATCATCATAAATTAAAGAATAATAAGAATGATCGCTGTGCAATTATTTTTATCTAAATGAAATGAGTTCATTAAAAAAATATACAGGATATTATGGAATAAAATTTGTATTTGAATAAGATAAAAAAATCTTGAGAAAAGTAGTGGAAAGAGAGACTCGAAAACATTGATAATTAATCTATTCGTGATCTTTGTTTTTAAGAATAAAAAAGTGCAATATAGCTAGAAAAAGATAATTTTCTTTGAAATATTTAAAAAGGAATAGTAAATTTGGAATGGGTCTTTATTTATTTTTAATTTAAAACGTGACCTCTTTTCATAATCGCCATTTCAAAAAGAACGAAATATATTTTTAATATTTCTTATCCAAAGAGAGATTTTTAAAGATGAGGTTAATTAAGCTTTTTTTTTAATTGTAATCCGAATTAACTTATTTTTAGAATCAAATGTGTATCGGTGTGTCGACTGAAGCAGAACAACAAATTTTTTAAAATAAATTTCATTTTTAATCTTCAAATGAAAAAAATTTCAATTTGATTAATATATATATATATTTTAATATTCTCATCAAGTAGGAAAGATTTTTTTTTTGATATGTAACAAATTATTAGAAAACAATATGTCATCAGAGGAATGCCATTTGTTAACTTGATTATATTGTGTGTAGTTGGACAAAAGTTATCTTTTGTTTGTTTTGCCTTTAAGGATAATTCACTATTACACAAAAAATAATAAATTTCATATTAGGCATAATATTAAATTTGATCTTTGATACTTTTAATTATCTATAAATACAATATGTTAATCTATTTTTAACTATATTGATTGATTTTAAGAAAAAATTCTTACCCGATTATATTGATATTGAGGCTTCTTTTTTTGGAGCCTCGGGGAGAGGTTCTTCTTCGGGAATTGGTTGAACATCTCGATCATCACGAACTTCTTCCCCTGAAATTAAATCGCGAATTAAAAAATGAAAATAAATATTTAAAAAACATTCAAACTAAGTTTTTAAAAAAGGAGTTAAATCTTTCTTCTGTTTATTATGAATTCAAATGAGTTATCTGAGCTATTAAAAAAATAATGAAAAAAATATTTTAAATACAGTATATATAAAGTAAGAAGTAATGAAAAAGAAAGAGTGAAAGTTTTAATTAGAAAAAAAGTAATTGAATGTATAGTCAGGACCAAAGTTAAAAATCACACTTATGTTTTGTACAAGTGATTATTTCAACGTTTTTGTAAAAGAAAATAAAAATCTTGGTTAGAAGTTTTTATCAAGAAAATTTCCATTAAAAACGTTTCATATATTTTTTTAACAAACAATGAAATAATCACTGGTATGCATGGGAGGGTTTTAACACGCTCACTCTAAGACCAAGTGTATATCATCCTTTAAAAATATTAATTCATCTTACATTAACAAAATTAAGTAGTTCACTTTGTTGTATTATAAACATTAACTTGAATGAAATAAATTTTCCTGGGTCGTTTTAGATATTTTTAATTATAAAAAATTAGTGGTGTTCATTAAGTTTTATCAATTATTATAATGGCAATTTCAGCTTGGGATTCTTTTTAGAATGGTCGAAAATTCCAAGTTAAAAGAGAACCAAAAAGAAATTAGAGAATTTAAAACAAAATATGGAAAATTCTTAGTTCTCATAAAGGAGGAAGAATTGTATTTTTTCAAGAAATTCACTGCCAATGTTAATTGAAGCAGGTATAACATCTTTTGTGTGTAGAAGAGGTATTAAAATGAACCATTTCAATCAAAAAATGATCCTTTGAGAGGTATATACGGTTTTTAGGTTATGTCATGATTTGTCACACAGCATTTTAGATATAGTTAAAAGTATTTTACTTTTTTATTTAAAATTAAAAAATTAAATCTAAAATTTATGATCTAATTATGAATATCCAAGATCTTGGGAAGAAATTTTTGTTTTTCTTACAATAACGATTATGTCTTGAAAAATTCGTACGCTTGCGGCGAGGACGAGATCGGCGAACAGGGGTGGTTAAAGACGTCTGTAAAACGACATTAGATCCCGAAGAGAGGTTTGTCATTTCTTGACGTCGTCTCGATGAATTGGGTCGAGTACGAGGACGTGGATTCACTTGCGAAGACTTTGCCATACTTGACATCATCCAATCTTTTTCTTGACTAAATTTTAAAATCTCCGGTCCTTTTCCTTTTTTTTGTGTTAATATATATTTGATTCTTATTCTATCGATTTATAATAAAATAAAAATATATTAATAGAGTAAAAAGATAGAAAAAGAAGAACTAGAATAAAATAAAAATGGCTGAATTAGAAAATTTTTGGAATCAACAAATATTTAATAAATTTAATAAGAAATGTAATTAAATGATTATTATTTACCTAAATGATATATGAAAATGATTTCCAATCAAGGGTGAATGAAAAAACTAATAAATAAGTAAAATAAAGTTCATAAAATAAAGTAGAAAAATCGAAAATTGAGAGCACAATGTTCCTGTGAGTAATATAAAGAGAAAAGAAATCAAAGAAACAAGAAAAGAGCATCTATAGAAGAATGTTATGTCTATGGTTTTCAATGAAGGATTAAAATTAATATATTAAATTTATATCAAATTTTTTTCATGAAAAATCTTTTTAAAAATAATTAAATATTTTATTATTAAAATATTTTTTTTTTTTTTTTTAATTTTATATTTATTGAAAATTTATTAAATATTTAATCAAATATTATATTCTTTGATATGTAATGAAATTAGTTGCTATTTATTACCCCATTATTACTTTTACAAAAATATTTCTATTAAAATAATATATTTCTTTTTGGAATGGAATTTTTAAAGTTGAGGAAGAGCACAGAGAAAGAGGGGGGGGGGGGGGTCAGAAGGGGCAAGAACAGAAAAACATTTAGTAAAAAGTCTGATAAAATTTCAACGAGAATTGAGACGATACAATTTCATTAATAATTCTAAGGAACTGAGAAAATGTTACTAGAAAGATTTGAATTTTGTAAAAAAATACATAAGTTATATCGCTAATGTCTGGCTGTTTCCCCACTCGATACCTCCACAACAATTAACAATTTAGAAACGAAGTTTTATGTAAATGAGACCTTGCCCTCGGGGCATGGCGTAGAGGTTAGCGTGCTAGCCTCATATACCAAACGTCGCGGGTTCGGACCCCAGGCAGTCCGATGATTTTATTTAAGCCAGTTGGATACCAAATGGCTTAAATAAGATGCCTGGACCCCATATATGTATATTTATCAATAACGGATATCGTAAAAAGTCTTATAAGGCCTGAGTTGCCGAAAAGACTGTATGAATGTGTGTGTGAGTGTGAATGAGAATGAGACCTTATTAAGATTAAGCAAAAGAATGTTGAAGACGGGCCTAATTCAAATGTTTTTGTGGTGGATTAAGGATTGCTGGAGGAGGTACCGAGCTAAAGATTAAAGGATAGTCCGATATGGCGAAACCCATTCGAGGAGCTTGTCGAAGACGGTTGTCGCGGGAACTTCCTTATATAAAACAAAAAGTATTGGAGATATCATTTTAATTTTTTTTTTTTTATTCCTAGTGGTACATTTAAACTTTTTTTTCTTTGCTTTTTGAAAATGATATTTTCAAGGGGGACCATCGTTCTGCTCAAAACATTGGAAGAGTCGAAATCTGAAGTTTTGGAGCACTTTGGCCAGCATTTCTATCTTGGCAATAGTATCACAAATATTGTTCTTCAGCTGATCCAGAGTTTTCGGACGATTGGTATACACCAAGGATATGAGATATATTCATAAAAAATTCACAGGGTGATAAATGTGGAGAGCGCTGGCCACTCTACATCATTCAGCGTTTTAGTTTTTAGAGTGGCCGCGCTGGCCACATTTATCACCTTTTTTTTTTATGAGTATATCTCATAACCTTGGTGTATACCAATCGTCCGAAAACTCTGGATCTGCTGAAGAACAATATTCGTGACGCTATTGCCAAGATCGACACGGAAATGCTGGCCAAAGTGGTCCAAAACTTCAGATTTCGACTCTTCCAATACTTTGAGCAGAACGGTGGGGACCTTCAAGATAACATTTTCAAAAAGCAAAGAAAAAAAATTTAAATGAACCACTAGGTAAAAAAAAAATTTTAAATGATATCTCCAATACTTTTTGTTTAAAATAAGGAAGCTCACCCGCCGCACCCTGTATAATCCAGAGTCTGTTTAGTCATCTTTCCGATGGAAGTTAAAAAAATATTTTAAACTTATAGTGGATATTAGATATTCCAGAACAAAGATTCAAGTTCCCAAATTATTTGAAAAGTGGCGAGTAAACTCAAAAAATTTTGAAAATCTAATATTTTCCAAACCCTTGGTTAACGAAGAATTTCTAGCCCCGAGGGGTAAGGAATGCCCTGAGTAATCATTATATTTTATAATTTTTTTTTTTGAATGCATCTTCTTTGAGTGCATTTTAATTGTTTACTTATTATTCAATCTAATGTCATAGCTCTCATCAGTATTTTTATATAGGAATAGATAAGATAATTGAGATTAGATTGTTATTGTTTTTATATTTTGTTATTTTTATTTTAAATTGTATGAACGATTTAAGGTTTTTTTTGAACTAAATTAAGCTTCTACTGTATGTACTATCTATTGCAATAGTATTTAGACTAGAGCCCGGTAGTTAGGCAGCTTGTCTGTGAGAAATACCTTTTCCAAACAGACAAGTTTCTTTTTTAAAAAAAGAGTAACCATAAAAATCTAACTTTTTAATAAATTTCAAGATATATTGAAATAAAAATTATCTCAATGTTTTAATCATAAAAAAAAAACTTTAGTGAGCGTGTGCCATTTGGGCTGCCTAACTACTGGGATTTAGTCTCAATACAATTGCAATAGATGGTACAGTGAGCTAAGTCCCTCCGATGCGTTTTCTACTTGTGATTATTTAATTGTTTTTATAAAAGAAAATGAAAATCTTTATTGGAAATTTTCTAGGTTTGAACCATAAGTTTCCATTAAAAAATATATAATATTTTTTTTAAAACAATGAAATAATCATAAGTAGAAAACCCATGGGTAGGACTTAATTGCTTACTGTACCTGAAAAACTTATTTTCAAATAATCAAAATATCTAGCGTTATAAAGTAAACAATGGGTATGGGGAGGGTGAGAGGAGAAATCGAAAATTTGAATCTATTTATTAGGTAATCCAAACCAAAAACTATCACACACAACTATCATCTTCTTAGAACATAAGCCTTTGAGACATGAACTGACCAAACCTGGGGACCAGCAAGAAAGACTGCGACCCAGAAAACAAATTAACTCCATCATTACTTCCTAATCCTTCACTCTTGAAAATATTCGTGTAATAATTCACATGACAACCCGAACAACTTTATAGGGAAGGTGAGGGGAGAAACAGAAAATCATATATATATATCACATATATCCAATCGCAGAAGACTTTTGGAACATGTATTTTTATATATATAGGATAGGAAGATAAGTTTTCTCGGGTACACCTAGTTGGAAGTCTTTCACAATATATAAATGATATAAATTGCTTAAGAGATATTTTTTTGTCCTGAACCCGATAAATAATCAGCAGGAGCATAATTATGGGAGAGGCAAGATTTCGCTCACAAGGGATCCTGATAAACTTGACCTTTAAAGAATGGGACATGTTGTTCAATAAAAAAAAAATCGATGACAAGTTTCTCGAAATCTTCGAGAGTTGAAATCCAAAATTGAAGTTCCAGTTAAATTTGAGAATTAGGTGTTACGAAAAAATATAAAAGAATCTATATAGTGGTACAATTTTTTTTTTTGTTTCAAAGTATTAATTGAAAAATATTCTTGATGCTGATTATGAGAAAATAATCCATATATAAAAATCAATTAATTTCAAGTTAATGAGAATGAACAATGAATGGTTCAGTATAGTCTGCAAATTAAATAAGAATGATGAATAATATTTGATAGGTGAGAATGAGGTTAAGAAAATAAAAAAAAGAAAGTAGCTGATCTACATGTATTTCAAGTATACGACAAAAATAAATGAAAGTTTTATATAAAAAGACGATTCTTTCGTTGAAATAAACTTGAAAAATTGTGGTGTTTTCTTAAAGGTTGATATTAAAAATTTGGAATGTTTTTCTTTCTGATAGATAGAGATATGTCAAAAGCTTTTCAACAAATATCCAGAACGATGGTTTCTTTAAACGGATATCATAATTATGGAAGAATATATTGATAGATCAAATGATCAATTGAAGATGACATAAATAAAAGTCTAAATTGTCAAAAATGATTATAAGACTAAAAAAAGTGACGAAACCAGGATTTCTATGAGGTTTTTTTAAGACCTCTTTGACATTAAGATCATTCTGAGAGTTTCATGGTTAATACAATAATATTTAAAAAAAATAAAAATATTTTTTTAATATTAAAAAATAATCAAGTTTCGAAGTACAAAGAAATATTACTTCTAAGATCTTAGGAATTAGTTGATACATAACAGAGAAGTTGTATCAGCTATATCTACATCCAGGAATAACATATAACATCTTAGGAATAACTTAGTCTAGAAATTATTACTGATTATATATGAATTGATTCTGGTTGTATTTCTAATGGAATCACATATTTTACAATCTCCTAGTGGGGGGTTAACTTGGAGATAAATAGGGAAGAGGGTTTGGAGATCCCACTACCCTATTTATCCTAGTGGTCGAGAAGTATTCTCAGTATATAGAAAAAGCAAGAAAATCTAAATGTCATTTTCTGCAACAAAAGTATAATTCAAAAATTAAGTTTGGGTCTTCTTTAGAGAAATGGGCAATTAAATGAATGAACTTTTTTCAGCTGTCTTACAAAATTTGAAGATAGGAAGGCAGGTTGCAGCATTTTAGAAATAAAACTTTGAGTCCCACCATAGAGATAATAAGTGAGTTAGGATGGATAATTAAATTTTGAATTAAAAGTCTCCTTTGGGTTGATATTCCAAAGGCTCTTTGTATTGCTCCAAACTGCCTACCTATCTACATAAAACTCCAGACAGATAATCTACATATAAACAAAGTATCCAATGGTAAATTGTCATTTTTGATGAAAATTGTTCTTTTGTGGAGAGAATTTGTATTTGAAGATTGTGGTTTAGTGATGAATTTATTTTAATTTTGCATATTATAATTTTACATATGCAAATTAAATTTTTCCACGACGTTCCCCATTAAAATTTAAAGAAAATCAACAATATTAGAATTCAGATCAGATACTTAAATTTTAAAAAATAAGTTCCAGATATTTATTAAAAAAAAAAACAAAACAAGGAGAGTGGAACGTACTTTTTAATAAATAATTATTAATCTATTTTTAATTTGTTTCAAGTTTTCTCCGATTGTTTTAATTATATATAAATTAGTTGTTAAATTCAAGGATGATATACATACAAAATATTATCTTATTCAAAATAAAATTACGAAATTAAAAGTTTAATTTTTATAATTAATCAAGATATATATATAATCTGTAAAAATTTAAAATTATTTTTATTGATTTTTTTAAATTTAATTGCGTATTGCACTCATTTTTTTTTTAATTTCTTTTGCCATTTTTACTCAATGTCATATTAAGATGAAATGTATGCAATTAAATTTATTTTTGAATTTAAATTCAAATTGTTTTAATTGTTAATGACAATAAAATTTCTTGACACAATTACATTATAGACAAATAATATATAGTTAAATGTCATTAGTTAGAAAATGTTGGATATTAAAAAAAAAATTTAAATTTAAATATTTTACTAGGAGAAAAAATAAAATATCCTTACCTTTTTTATTGTTTTGTGAAAGTGAAGAAGACATTATTATTATTCCTTTCCAAATTTATAATTAAATAGCCATCTGTTATAATTAAAACTTGAGTTTTTTGTAAAATTATTTAAAAAAAATCAAATAAAAAAGTATTTAAAAAAATTAAAATAAAATAATATAATAAAATTCGAGTGTTATTTTAATATTAATTAATTAATCTTTATCACAGCTGGAAGGCCAAACAATCCAAATCGAATGTTTATTTTTGAATTATTATATTTTATAATTAAAACGATTCTTTATAGACATTCCGATTTAAATAAAAACACATTATACTATTTTGACACAAGAGAATAAGGCGAATTTTTCAAGACGCCTTGTATATCACAAACAAATCATTGAAGAAGAGAAATTTTATATGTATTTTTTGCGAATGGATTCAATGGCCAAGATGGCCGCACGAACGGACGTTTGATGGGGGAGGGGAGGGGGGCTTCATCTTCGAAATTGCGTCAGGAAAATGACCCGAAAATAACCGAAGAAAGACGGAAATTGCCGAGCGGATAGCGGAAACAACCGAGCTAGGAATAAAGAAAATAAAAATCAAAATAATCAATCGCAAAAAATTGTGGTATAAAATGGAAAAAATTTGAAATGGTTGGATTAATTTATTTAAAATAAAGAAAAATATAAAATATGATAATCAAAATAGAAAAAATTCGTAATAACATGCACTAAATCCCATTTCAATCAATAATTAAATAAGAATTTGGCCAAATAGAGCTTTGATTTTTCAATCAAAATAGTTGATATATGTCAAATAATCTCTTATAGACTGCATTAAATATATTTCTTAAAATTAAAATATTTTACATTATGGGCTTGTGTTTATTAGGGTATACTTGACCAGGGGGTCTAGGGAGTGGGGGCTCCCTAGCCCTTCTTGGTAATATGAGTTCAGGGGGTGCAAAATGCCCAATCAAACACAAACACATCTTTCAAAATATTTTTATCCAAAGTAAATAAAATTATTATTATGTCGTATTTTATTAAATCGCACCTGCTAATTTTATTTTGTTTTTGTGAACCACTTTTGCTATTTTTGCCGCCTCTTGATATCTGCCGCCAGGGGCGCATGCTCCCACTTACCTCCCCTCCCAGATCCGGCCCTGAATATAAGGCCCCGTTCCCACTGGGGCGATATTATCGCTAGCGATTGTTGCTAACGATATGTCGGGCGACATATCGCAAGGGGGGTTCACACTAGCGCGACAGTCGTATGCGATAAATAGGTGGTGAGAGGCTTGTTCTCTGTTTTCAGTCATTGATCAAGGGCAATGTGATTGTAATAATAATACCAAAAATGTAAAAAAAGTTTCTGATTAAAAGGAATAAAATGAAAAATAAAGATTAAAATATTATAGGGCTATTTCTTTAATTTGAAGGAGTTATATAGCTGAATGTTGATAATCAAATAGGTAGAAAGAATGAACAAAGCAGCTAGTTTATATTTCAATTTATTAATAAACCAGGGGCGTTTCTGGTCACATATGGGACCATCTTCAGCTAATGTCTGAAAATATATATAATCCTCGACAAGTTATATTGGGCATACACAATTGCACGTAGCTCAATCATGATAATGCCTCAAATTCTACTATTATTATTATTATTATTATTATTATTATTATTATTATTATTATTATTATTAGTGAAGTTATTCAATCTCTGTCCATGGTATGATAAGAATAAAATTTGAGGCTTTATCATGATTGAGTTAGCCTACGTGAAATTGTGTATGCCCAATATAACTTAGCGAGGATTATATATATTTTCAGACATTAACCTGGCCTGAAGATGGTCCCATATGTGACCGAAACGTCAGCCCTAATTTATTAATAAATTGAAATATAAACTAGCTGCTTTGCTCATTCTTTCTACCTATTTGATTATTTCTTCAATATTTATGGAAAGAAGAATAAATTTATTTATAAAAATATTTATTTATTACACATCAATTTATTTAAAAAATTTGAATTTTTACTCTCAAAATTAGAATATTGTTTTTAACTTACAATTATTAGCTAAAGTTAGAAGTTTTTTAAGTTTAAAATATTTTTTATAATCTGAAAATAAGATTAAGGTAATATCATAAAATATTCAAAATTTAAATGTCAAAAAAATTTTATATAAAGATAATTAATTACCTTATGAGTATAAGATTTCATTTATTTTTATTTTTTTTTTAAGTTTTTAACTCCTTTTTAAGAAAATTGGCCGAGAATAAAGCTATCTAATAGTTATATTTATTTTATTTATGAAATCTCCCTTAGTTGACATGTGTCTCTCTTGGCTGCCATGTTTTAATTTAATTTTATCGCGCGATAGTCGCGCCGGGCGATAGCAACAGCAGCGATGCCGATATCTCGCGTGTCGCTGGGAGAGATATCCCATGTGGAACGCTTTTATCGCCCCCATTCAGATTCCATTGAATCAGCTGGGCGGGTCCTCGCGACTATCGCTAGCAACAATCGCTAACGATAAATCGCCCCAGTGTGAACGGCCCCCAAGAGTTTTTTCAATATTTTTTTTGTAATGGGTGCCTAAGGTCTGAAGACATATAATGACCAGTGGTCACATGCAGCCAGGAAGAATATAGTTAAAAAATAAGAATATAGGAGAAGCATAAAAGGGGAACTCAACTGCGGGAACTGAGAAGATGCCTGTTGAGATTACACTTGAAAGTCTGAAGCTTGTAGGTTTTGGGGAAGATAGACGCAGGGAGCTTGTTCCATTCATCTATTCACGGGAGGTCATGGGGACAAAGGGAGATTGGAATTGACTAGTTCTATTAGTTGGACAGCATAGGAATGCTGGACGATGCCCTCTTGTGTTCCGTGTATATGTTTGTTTCATTGGGTGGAATAATTGATTTTAATTCGGCAGAGCATTGACCTTGGTAATACCTATAGATACCAGCACGCCAGAGGCGTAACTAGCCTTTGAGGGCGGAGGGGGCGAAGCTCCGTTATAATTTTAAAGAAATCTACCAATTTTTTGGACAATCTACCAAAAGAATATGATAAAATCACCGTCCCTGGACTATATTTTAGTGCCCTAGGGCGCCTATGTCGGTATCGAGGGGCGCCAAAGGCTTGAAGCGCCTGGGGCGGAGGGGGCAAGCGCCCCCCTTCGCCCCCACCTAGTTACGCTACTGCGGCACGCTTCTTCTCTGATCTAGTGACTGTAGGGATTTTATAATGTTAATAAAATATTCCCATTCTAAGGTAATTAATCAAATACAAAAGAATGGTAAAATAATAATTTGAGAATATTTCACCTTTCAAAGGACCCTGTTAAGCCTATGATAAAAAATCATCAAATTCATAACGAATGGAAAAGGAAAAATCTGGTGTGACTGGCGCACAGCACACAACTTTCTCTTACCTTCGGTAATCGAAAGTTGTGTACTGTGCTTGTCACACCAGATTTTTTGTGTCGACATATATTTAGTTCCCGACAGTACGGAACATATGAATTCAAGATGTAAAATTTATAAGTATGGGAAAATATTTATATTTTGTTACCATGGCAACCATTTCTCCTATCTTCCCTATGAAATACAAGAGTAAAGTGGTCTTCAGAAGATTTCAATCGCAAAATGAGAATATACATTTTAAAGAGCATCTAAAAAATAATTGATTTTTGAATTTTAAAAAAAATCGTTGGAGCAAATTTTGAGAAAATCGAAAAAAACTGAAAAAGTACATCAGTAAAGTACTAGTACTCTTTGGCCGATTTTGATTAAAAGCTTATTTTTCCGGTCCCGGGGGGTGTTTAACTTAAATATAAAATTTCAACCTCATAGCTCAATTCCTTCATGCTTAAAATTGAACACACACCCACCCACACACCCACCCACACACCCACCCACCCACACACCCACCCACAGACAGACCATGTCGCGAAAACCACTTTTTTGGATTCAGGGACCTCAAAACGTGAAGATCCATCAAAATCTCGACATCGAATTTTTGACATGAAACCAATACTTTCTCTCTATATATATATTACATATATACATAGGTAAGAGAAAGTAAAAAACAGAACAAAAAAAGGACGAGTGGGTGAATATATTTAACTATTACATGTAAATTAATTTAACAATTATTTATTTAATTCTGATGAATATAAAATGGTCCTGAAATATAGCATATTTAAGTAAATATATTTTTACAAAAAGAATTTTTGCACTGAAGATGGCCAGGCGTCAGCCCGGCCGAAATATTTGGAATCTTGTGTCATAAGGCGGTTCTTTAAAATGTTTGTTGTTTTATTTCTCCAGCAACAATTCATCTATCATCAAAATCATATATTTCCTTAAAATAATTCTAAAATATTTTGAATATTGAATATTGAATTTTTGAACATGTGTTATATATTAGAGTTAAATTTTTTTATATTTTAAAAATTACAATTTACTCTTTTTTGTGCTCTGTTTCAGGCATCATTTAGACCCCCGTGCATGGGCGTCCGCAGGGGGGGGGGGCAACCAGGTACTTGCCCCCTCCCCTGGAAAATTAAAATGATACAAAAAAAATGTATAAAACAAAAAAAAATACAAAAAACCTTTCTCAGTATACATCCACCTTGCCGCGGTGAGAAAGCTTTAAATACTGAGAGATACATTATTAATATCAAAGTACGTTTTTTTAACTTATCTGGAAGTGACATGCCCCCCTCTTCAAAAAATCCTGCGGACGCCCTTGCCCCCGTGACCAAGATGTGTTTTACCACAATGCAATCGATCTATGGTCCAGAAGCTCTTTTTTCTTTTAAAATACATAATTTTAAAGATAAAATTCATTGAACAAAAAGAAAAATACAAGATTCAAAAAGAGAGAATTTATATTTTTATAAATAATGAATTAATAATAATAATTAATAATGTATTAATTTTGTATGGTTTATGTTAATTTTTATGTATTTATTTTGTAGAAGCTTTGGCCCAATGGCGCGTGGCTAAACGGGCGAAATAAAAACAAAAAAAATAATGAAAAATTAATAATTTTTTAATCATATAAAAATCTTCTTTTTTTTTCATTCTGATAAATGAATTATTAGGACTTAAATTATATATTATTTAGCTATATTTGTCTTACAAGTGTGAGATCTTTTCTTTTAAGAAAATATTTTTTAATTTCTAAATTGATAAATATTTATAAATTAATTTTCAAAATTTTAATAAACTCTTTTTTTATCCATTTATATTTTTTCATAAATGATTATTCATGAGCTAGTAGATTAAGATTCATTACATTTGACATATATATAAAGTAGCGTAACTATCAGCGAGTTTGTCTCTGGTCTAACTTTTTTCTGAGTACAAATTTAATAACGGTATGTTAACTGAATTAAAAATCTGTTGTGACTGTTGTGACACCAGATTTTTTGTGTAGACATATATTTAGTTTTTGACAGTACGGCACGTTTAAATTCAATATGTAAAATTTATAAACAGAAATAATCAGGTATTCAGGTATATTTTCTATTTTTGTTTTACTTATACCAGGTACGTTACTCTCCTTTTAATTGGTATTTTTCTAATCACGTGTATTTTCTAATTTCACCACTTTCTTATTAATTGATATTTTTGGAATCAGATGTACAGTGAGGGACAATATTAAGTCCCACCCAGGCGTTTTCTACTTGTGATTATTTAAATGTTCTTAAAAAAACATGTATTTTTTAATGGAAACTTTCATGGTTCAAATCTAGAAAATTTCCAATAAAGATTTTTTATTTTCTTTTATAAAAACAAATAAATAATCACAAGTAGAAAACGCATGGGTGGGACTTAATATTGTCCCTCACTGTACTTTCCGAGTTCGTTTTAGTGATACCACCATTGTTCTTTTGTTTGTCTTGTTAGTATCAGGTATATTTCTATTCGTGGGGCACTAAAACGTCACTTACTTGGTAATTTTGTAATCACGTATATTTTCTACTGTTGTTATAATTATAATTAGAGACCGGATTTTAAGCAAAATGCTTATTGCTCAATTTTATAAGCAGCCATTTGATATTTAATTTCTATACGAATTAGGAAAAACTAAGTGCATTGAGATTGCATTTTTTATGCTTTTTTGCTTTTTTTGAGTTTTTATGCTTTTTTCCCTTTCGTGCTTATTTGAACTTATTTTACGAATATTTATAATATTTTTTTTTTTTTATTAAAAAACACACTTTTTTCCCATTCACACACGCATACACCAGGGACATGTATAGGGGGGGAGGGAGCCGGCCCCCCCCAAAAAAAAAAATTTTCAAAAGCCCCGCAGTGCGAAAAATTATAGCATTGTAAAAAAAAATTTTCCGCAGGGTGAAAAAATTTGGTTCCGCAAAAACAAAATTTTTCGCAGGGCGGGGCGGAATAAATTTAGTTTCTTTAAAAAAAAAAATTTGTATACGCCATTGGTATGAGTAAAAATAGCTTATGAGATGCTTTTTTTCAACTTTAATGCTTATTTAACAACTTTTTATTCAAGTTTTTTATGCTTTTTTAAGCACTTTTTTTCTATTTTTTTATGCTTTTTTGTCCGGTCTCTAATTATAATTCATAATTATACATCATCGTCATTAGAAATTGCTTTTATAAAATTTTTTTTTATTAACGTTTTTGTTGTACGTATTATTGAGTTCAGTTTGTCATTTGGTGTGTATTTGTTCGTTACTTTACTTATATATATATAACATTAGTTATTTGTATTTGAATACTTTATATACAATATACCCTATACTGTAATTTGTACTGTATTATAATTACTATGCGTTTCTTTTAATTTCGCTTTATTTCTTCAAATTTTGTTTATGTATTTTGGATGTTGTATAAGAAAAATGTCCTCGGACCCTAACAATTTTTTTTTTTTTTTTTTTAACACTCACACTCGACTTCGACCCCAAAGTTAACCCATTTTTGTAGAATGGCCCATATATATATATATATATATATATATATACAGTTTTTTTAACATGGGTAAATCAAATTTAACAAAAATGGAAAAGAAAATAAAAATATGGAGGAAATTACTTTTTTCTCAGGTTCCTGAGATATTTGACTTTATAAAACATTGTTCATTTGGAATATCCTTACATTTTTCCATTTATAACTTTTTTATAACTAAAGTTATGAAATGAGGTTTTAAATATGAGATATAAAATTCATTTTAAAAAACCTGGAATCTTAACAAAACAAAAACAAACATCCTGTTCCAGATTCTTTTAGAGATTAAATAGATATAGATTATATATTTTAATTCGCCATAAATTCTGTATGTAAACTTTTTGCTAAGTTAAAGCTAACCGATGAACATTAGTTCTATCTATCATTTTTAAAATTTGAGATCTTTTATTTTTATCTTAACAAGATATTATTATATATATGATATGAAAATGTCTTAAAATAATTGAATATATTGTTTGTATACGATTGCATGTAAATATTAAAAGGGCGGAGGCTGACAACAGAGAAGAGAAACAGCTGCCAAAATCGTTGATGTTAAGAAATGTCAAAGCATCTCGGACGTCTTGATCTATGGATTTGCTCCATGAAATATATTATTTTATCCTAAAATAGGATTTTAAAAATGTCCAATTTATGTAAAATGTTCTCACAAGGGAAGTGTACGACCTTCCCCTCAACGATTTGATCGAAATTTTTTTTTAATGTGTAGTACTTAATGAAAAACAAATTCTGTTAAAGCGAGCTCAGTTACAAAACGTTACAAATTAAAAAAAAAAATTCGTAGCGATATAATAAAAGTTTCACTTTAAAAATGTAATATTAATAATTATAATATGTAGTGCCCTTGCAAGAAGCAGGATGATATTGATCATAAAAGGAAAGAAAACATTAGAAATGCTTTTAGAAACAGTTCTTTGCAACGGCTTAAGACATGCTGGCAAATCTTTAACATTTTTTTTTTAGACGAACCCTTGAGAAGCGCATCCTCTCGCTTTATCATAATTTGTTTTTCATTAATTACTACACATAAAAAATTTTTCGTTCAAATCGGTGAGGGGAAGGCCGTATAGTCTCCTAGTCAGTAATAAAGAGAAAAAGGGAATTAGCAGGGGGGAATAAGAGCCTCGAGATAAGAATAAAAATAATGATTAAATAGGGGAGAACATAAAACGTCTTACATTTACAATGACTAGATAGATAAATTAAGTTTTTTTTATTTAAATGAATAGATGCAAAAAGTCCAAAAACCTGTGATGACCAGTGCAACCAAGAAGATTAAAGGATAAAAATAAATAAGAGTAGAGGAATCAATTGGGAGATCTCTTAATTATGCAACTCTTTATAAACGTTTTTAGGTATTTGAGTACTTGTCAAATCTACTTACTATCTCTAAAACATTTACACAATGCACTCTCTAACAAATAAACAACATTTCAAAAAAACAGTCATTCATTAGAGAATGACTTATTAAATAAAAAACAAATTTAGGCTATAACGTCTGAAGAGAATATAAAAGAGCATTTCTCTTTTCTGCAGGATAAATATGTGCTTAAAATCAGGTATTAAATTAAGTTTATTTAAGTCCTCTTTTTAATTAAAATAAAATGTGCAAAGAAAAATTACTTAGGAAGAAATTTCTAATTTTCTAAAATTCATTTTTGTCCTAGAATACAGTACAGAATTTATGGCGAGAGGCGGTACTTATTTGCATCCATATTGATGGATGGATACTTATGTATAAATAAATATTATAAATAAAAAAACATGACTTTTTTAAGGCTATATACTATATTCCACACTACATTTGGCAAAGATATAATTATATTAATTATATCGGAGATAATATTTTGCATTACACATATCAAAATCCAAATAATTTATTAAGATGAAGTTATATAAGTCCAATATATTTGGTGTCCTACAGTTGCTTAAAAACTACCATTACAAATGTTTATATTTTTTTTAAATATAAAAAGTATGCATAATTAATAAATTTGCATTAAAGGGAACGTCGGATTTCAGATCGCGGGCAGAGATGTGAGCAGAAACGCTCGCAAAAATAAAGATTTGATAAAATTTCAAAAGGCCTATTAGAATTAGAATCAATTGGCACCTAGGAGTTAATATTTGCAAATTTTTTGCCATCCGACCCGGCCTGCCTATAAATAATTAAATATTTACAAAGTTTGAGAGATAATAGATTTTTAAATTTATCACACTTAGGTAGTGGTTAATAAAAAAGCTTTTGTGTTTTGAATTATTATTATTAGGGGAATTTTTAATTATAGACCACATTTTTGAATTAATTATTTATTAAAAATATAAATACTGTACAACGTTTCGACAGCTTATTCTGCAGCCGTTAAAGTGCACATAATAAGTGCAAGTGCAGAATTAATACAAAAATGTGGTTGATAAAAATCCCCTTACATTTTTAAATGACGATCTTTTAATTATTAAAAGATTATAAATGGAGAGAGGAGTCAGCCAAATTAAGAGCTTCTGCGTAAATAAAACTCTCAAATTTTGGAAACGTTAAAGCTATATTTTATATCACCATCATCAGTCCTTCAGAAAGTATAAAACTCAATGCATAGGCATCGAGTCTATATGAAGAGTTGTCCAGTTTTATTTTGTATTTATACATACAGATTTAACGTGGTTTTAAAAAACCTACCTCACTCCTCTTTTTTTTCTTCCTTACTACAAATCTACTCACTACCACCTCACTCTAATACAGTTTACTTGTACATCAAATATATAATGCGAGACAATGCCCACTAGTCTATACATATATTTATTCTTCGATCAAGAAGTAAAATTGTTCACAATTTACGCACTAATTTGTCTGACTCCTCTCTCCTAAATGGACAACTGATACAGCCACTTTCCATCTTCTATATTAAAACATTAGTTTAATTTAAAAAGGCATCTTGTGAATATTGAGATATGATGTTCACTATGTTTATTTCTTGTCTTCCAAAATAACAAATAAATAAATGAGATTTTTTCAAATTCAAATCAAATAAATCAAAGTAAAAGAGTTTATAGAGTTTTACTTAGTGTTTTAGTTTTTAGATCTTAGTTTCTTCAAGAGCTTTAGTTTTAGTTTTTAGAGCTTGGTTTCTTTTTTAATAAAAACATATCACATCCTTAACTAATATGGTCTTTTGAATTACACCCATAGCTCATTATACGGCCGCTCTTTATACGGCATTTCGCTATAACGGCCCTCTTCAATTAAGGCACGTTTTCGATTTACGGCCTAAAATGTTCCGCTAAAACGGCAGCTTGGTGGTCTTCTTTTTTGATTAAATTGGAAAAACTAAAAAAAAAAAACCAATAACGATCCCATTGAATGTGTATGGACTTGTACTAGAATAATTGATTCCTTATACGGCTTTTCGCTTTGCGGGCAAGTTTCGTGGAACGTATCTAGGCCGTATATCGAGGTATGGGTGTATTATAAATATATAATAGAAATAAAATATATTATTGAATTAATTGTAACAATTAATTCGACTAATAAGTAATAAATAGTTTATTTATTATAATATTCGTTATCTACTTTTTTAAATATTATTTGTTCTAATATTTATTTCTAATAACTAATGAATATTCGGTTGCTAGATTTTAATTTATTTATTTTTACAATAAGAGGCTAAAGGAACGAGCAGCCAGGTAGTTAGTCTCCACGAAATGAAATTCTCTTTTGAGGAAACAGTTTCGGTTTTAATGAAATATAACCATCATCAGTCCATTTATCGAGAGTGTGAGCTCAAATGACAAAGCATTGAGTCATATTGCGGAGTTGTCAGTAAATGTGTATTATACAAATAATTATTTGTATAAAATACATAAATTATAATTTATGTATAATACACATCTACTGACAACTCCGCAATGCTTTGTCATTTGAGCTCACACTCTCGACAAATGGACTGATGGTTATATTTCATTAAAACCGGAACTATTTCCTCAAAAGAGAGTTTCATTTCGTGGAGACTAACTACCTGGCTGCCCGCTCCTTTAGCCTCTTATTGTTTAATACAACAGCCACTTGATCTCTGTTTTATTTTTAGATTCGATAGAGAGTGAAGGCTAAGTTAAAAAAAAATTAAGTGATTTACCCTTAGACATATAGTTCTTATATATCGACGTTATTTAATTGCGCAGGCATACATGTTGTAATATCATGAGGAGGAATGAATTTGCCTATAGGTTGAACCGCCGCTCTCATTTCTTTCAGTCTTCGCATTTCAGTTCTTAATTTTTCTAAAATTGCTTCATTTGGAGCGTTCACAGCAGCTTTTGACTGAAAATATAATTTTATTAACAGGTAATAGAAAAAGTTAATAATTTTTGGACACACATGATAAATATTAAAATTTAAAAAAATTTAATGAAAATATTTGTCTTTTTAGCCCTAAAAAGTCAGTCCCCTGGCATGTACCAGATCAAAAACATTTAAATGCAAATATAGCCCACGGGGCTTGGAGTAGTTGTTCGTAGCATGCCTACTTTCTATACCGAACGTCGCGGGTTCGAACCCCAGGCAGTCCGATGATTTTATTTAAGGCATTTGGATACCAAATGACTTAAATAGAAATGACTGACCCCATATATATATATTTTTTTTTTTTTAAAAAAAAAAATATAATATTAATATAACGGTTACGTCAAGTCTTAAAGGCCTAGTTGCCGAAAGCTGTGGAAGTGTGATTGTGAGTGTGAATGAGAAAAAAGTGTGAATGTTTTTTATAAAAAAAAATAAAATAAATGCAAATATATTTTAAACTATTAGATTTATATCATTATTATCCATATCGATATAATCTAAGATACTTTATTAAGCGTTGTTAATCATAAATTTTGATTTTAAATAAATTTACATTATTTTTTTTTATTTCAAAGTCGCGTACCTCGATCCGTGAGTCAGTCTCTTGGCTTATGTTAAATTTGAAAAATATCTGATATTATAGACTGTTGATAAAATAATTATCTATTTTATATAAGTGTAGGGTGTAAAGATGGCATTGGTCAATGGGCATTGGTGCCCAAATAACGGGCGATATCCATCTTTTATAAACTTTTATTGTTATTTTCGACTCAAGTCAGTCCCTAGGTATTTTTTTTTTTAACACACACTTTTTTCCATTCACTTTCACATTCACATACACACAGTCTTTTCGGCAACTTAGGCCATATAAGACTTTACTCTACTTTATACGATACCCGTTATTATGAATATATATATATATATGTATATTGGGGTCGAGGCATTCTTATTTAAGTCATTTGGTATCCAAATGGCTTAAATAAAATCATCGGACTGCCTGGGATCCGAAACCTCGACCCTTGGTATACAAGAAAGGCGCGCTACCAACTACGCCGAAGGCCCTAGCTAAGTAATATTTTGGAAAATTATTAATAATTATTTCAATAATATACTGGATTTGCTGTCTTTTCATTCTTATATTTAATACATAAAAGAAAAAAAAAGTATTCCATATCAATTAGCAGATTTCTTGTGTTTTATATCAAAATCGTCAGTCCCTTGGAAGTTTCAAAACTGTAAAAGACTGATGAGCTTATTTATATATTAATACAAAAAAAAAATAAATAAAAAAAAATCCGAATGTTACTAGAGGGATACAATAAAATTAACTTGTCTATCAATCAAAATCATTACAAACAATTGAAATCAAAGTTACAAATTGTGCATTTCAAATTCGACCCCAAAGTTAATCCATTTTTGTTGAATGACCCATATATATATATATATATATATATTGAGCCGCAAGTCATAGTTTGACTATGTTTAATTCAAAATCAAATCAAAATACTAAAATATCTTATATGAAATCAAAATAGTCAAATTAATATATGGATCCTGTTACGCATTAGTGGGTCAAGCGTCATGGTACTGAGATTTGAGTAAATTAACATTAAAATTTTTCTGATTTAAATTGTTTTGATTAGAATATATATCATTTTTTTTGTCAATTGTGCAAGTAAATACTGTAATTATTGCAGATGTTCATAAATTATTTCTAAAAATACAACTAATTTAGAGAATAAACAATAAAATATAAAAAATTATTATTGCAAAATTCTATAAGTTCAATTAAATTTGTAAAAATGCTTCAGTCTATTGACACATGATTGCAAATTAATCTATGGACTATTTATATTTTTATTAATATTAGTTCATAGAAAAAGATAGAAAACATTATAGAAAAAAAATTAATTATAATATAACTGTTGATAATTTTTGTAGGTTATGAAATACTTACTTGTATTAAATTTCAACAACTAGAATATAATTGTGTATAAAAATTTGAAATAAATAAAATTAATATTTTCTTGAGATTATATTAAATAGTACTAAACAATAGTTATGCTGGTGTTCATAATTGAAAATACAGCAATTAATATCTCAAACGTATAGTTGTTTACGATGTCTTGCACTTGGCGCATAAATGCAAAATTGTTCTTTTCAAAACGAAACAAGGTGTTTGGTACATAAATCATTTTTGCAAAATGAAAATTCTGCATTGATATATTGTAAAAATAATTTTAAGCTTTTAAATTAAAATAAATTTTTTTAATTTTTTTAGCGCTTGGCACACTAATGCGTAACAGGTCCATATATTATTGACAAAAATATTCTAAAAAAATAGGCCTTTCTATATAAAAATTTTTTTTAGTTATGTCATTGTGGGTTTTTTTTAAAGATAATTTGAGATTACAGTATTTTCAGAGAATGTATTTATATAAATAAAATATTTCAACCTACCTGAAGAGCGGTGATCTCTTGTTCCTCTCTTTTTTTAACTCGAACATTCTTTACCGATCGATTTCCGTATAATCGCAGTAATGAACCCCAGGATGTAATATGTGGATGTAGAATCTATAAAAAAAAAATAGTAATTTGTTGTTAGTAGTTTGTTGTGCTCTGATAGAAAGAAAATAATGGCAAGAGCAGCCAAAATTGAAGCCTGTGAAGCTTAAAGAATGAGTGAATGGTAAGATAAATATACATATGATGTACAGTGAAGGACAATATTAAGTCCTACTCACGCGTTTTCTACTTGTGATTATTTCATTGTTTTTATAAAAATATTATATATTTTTTTAATGGAAACTTTCATAGTTCAAATCTAAAAAAATTCCAATAAAGATTTTCATTTTCTTTTATAAAAACAATCAAATAATCACAAGTAGAAAACGCATGGGTGGGACTTAATATTGACCTTCACTGTACTGTCCTTATGTATAAAGGATAGAGATGATTTATACTGATTTATTTTTGTCTATAAGTCACTAATTTAGATGACAGCTTGCAATCTCCTCATTGACGATGCACACAAAATACTAGGTTCATCATTAGAAACACGCGTAATTTAAATCAACTAAATAATTTGAGATATCTATTTGTAAGAAAATTTTAAGAAAAAAAAGTATGCACCCCCACACTCCAAGGAAAAGTTGAAATGAAGCCTCTGGTCTTGGGGGATCTACCATATTCTCTACCTGTCAAAGCTCGGGTATAGAACTGTGGATGATCCAATTTCTCTCTCCTTAACTTTCATATCCATTTGAGGACTACTCGCAGCTTCTAACGTACATTCTAACAATAATTTTTACTTTCTCTTAGCCTATATATGAAATATATAGAGAGAGAAAGTATTGCGATCATGTCAAAAATTCGATGTCGAGATTTTGATGGATATACATGTTTTGAGGTCCCCTGAGTCCAAAAAAGTGGGTCCCGCAAATTGGTCTGTGTGTATGTATGTATGTGTGGACAGATTTTTAGCATGAAGGAATTGAGCTACCGGATTGAAATTTTATATTTAACTTAGGTACCTTCCCACACGCTCAAAATAAGCTTTTGAACAAAATCGGCCAAAAAGTACTAGTACTTTACTGATGTACTTTTTCAGTTTTTTTCGATTTTCTCAAAATTCCCTCCAAGGATTTTTTTAAAATTCAAAAATCAATTATTTTTTAGATGCTCTTTAAAATGTATATTCTCATTTTGCCGTTGAAATCTTCTGGAGACCACTTTACTCTTGTTGTTTTAGCATGAAGGAATTGAGCTACCGGATTGAAATTTTATATTTAACTTAGGGACCTTCCCACACGCTCAAAATAAGATTTTGAACAAAATCGGCCAAAAAGTACTAGTACTTTACTGATGTACTTTTTCAGTTTTTTTCGATTTTCTCAAAATTCCCTCCAAGGATTTTTTTTAAAATTCAAAAATCAATTATTTTTTAGATGCTCTTTAAAATGTATATTCTCATTTTGCCGTTGAAATCTTCTGGAGACCACTTTACTCTTGTTCTTTTAGCATGAAGGAATTGAGCTACCGGATTGAAATT
The DNA here is from genome assembly GCA_023213315.1 of Euborellia annulipes. Taxonomy (NCBI): domain Eukaryota; kingdom Metazoa; phylum Arthropoda; class Insecta; order Dermaptera; family Anisolabididae; genus Euborellia; species Euborellia annulipes. The sequence goes on along the minus strand of JAKCPI010018827.1, from coordinate 15,441 downwards.
TTATATTTAACTTAGGGACCTTCCCACACGCTCAAAATAAGCTTTTGAACAAAATCGGCCAAAAAGTACTAGTACTTTACTGATGTACTTTTTCAGTTTTTTTCGATTTTCTCAAAATTCCCTCCAAGGATTTTTTTTTAAAATTCAAAAATCAATTATTTTTTAGATGCTCTTTAAAATGTATATTCTCATTTTGCCGTTGAAATCTTCTGGAGACCACTTTACTCTTGTTCTTTTAGCATGAAGGAATTGAGCTACCGGATTGAAATTTTATATTTAACTTAGGGACCTTCCCACACGCTCAAAATAAGCTTTTGAACAAAATCGGCCAAAAAGTACTAGTACTTTACTGATGTACTTTTTCAGTTTTTTTCGATTTTCTCAAAATTCCCTCCAAGGATTTTTTTTAAAATTCAAAAATCAATTATTTTTTAGATGCTCTTTAAAATGTATATTCTCATTTTGCCGTTGATATCTTCTGGAGACCACTTTACTCTTGTTCTTTTAGCATGAAGGAATTGAGCTACCGGATTGAAATTTTATATTTAACTTAGGGACCTTCCCACACGCTCAAAATAAGCTTTTGAACAAAATCGGCCAAAAAGTACTAGTACTTTACTGATGTACTTTTTCAGTTTTTTTCGATTTTCTCAAAATTCCCTCCAAGGATTTTTTTTTTAAATTCAAAAATCAATTATTTTTTAGATGCTCTTTAAAATGTATATTCTCATTTTGCCGTTGAAATCTTCTGGAGACCACTTTACTCTTGTTCTTTTAGCATGAAGGAATTGAGCTACCGGATTGAAATTTTATATTTAACTTAGGGACCTTCCCACACGCTCAAAATAAGCCTTTGAACAAAATCGGCCAAAAAGTACTAGTACTTTACTGATGTACTTTTTCAGTTTTTTTTCGATTTCCTCAAAATTCCCTCCAAGGATTTTTTTTAAAATTCAAAAATCAATTATTTTTTAGATGCTCTTTAAAATGTATATTCTCATTTTGCCGTTGAAATCTTCTGGAGACCACTTTACTCTTGTTCTTTTAGCATGAAGGAATTGAGCTACCGGATTGAAATTTTATATTTAACTTAGGTACCTTCCCACACGCTCAAAATAAGCTTTTGAACAAAATCGGCCAAAAAGTACTAGTACTTTACTGATGTACTTTTTCAGTTTTTTTCGATTTTCTCAAAATTCCCTCCAAGGATTTTTTTTAAAATTCAAAAATCAATTATTTTTTAGATGCTCTTTAAAATGTATATTCTCATTTTGCCGTTGAAATCTTCTGAAGACCACTTTACTCTTCCCGCAAATTGGTCTGTGTGTGTGTATGTATGTGTGGACAGATTTTTAGCATGAAGGAATTGAGCTACCGGATTGAAATTTTATATTTAACTTAGGTACCTTCCCACACGCTCAAAATAAGCTTTTGAACAAAATCGGCCAAAAAGTACTAGTACTTTACTGATGTACTTTTTCAGTTTTTTTCGATTTTCTCAAAATTCCCTCCAAGGATTTTTTTAAAATTCAAAAATCAATTATTTTTTAGATGCTCTTTAAAATGTATATTCTCATTTTGCCGTTGAAATCTTCTGAAGACCACTTTACTCTTGTTTCCAATTCTTATGAAATTTTGTATTTATTTACGATTCTCTATTGTGTATAAAATGTCCAAATATGAGATTAAAATTTTTAAAAATAACCATAGTTTATTTCAAGCAGTCAACATTTAAAATCCAAGTTTGAAACTAAGGTGCTATCGGAAACTAAATATATCTCGACACAAAAAATCTGGTGTGACCAGCACAGTGCGCAACTTTCTCTTACCGAAGGGTAAGAGAAAGTTGTGTGCTGTGCGCCAGTCACACCAGATTTTTTTTTTAAGTTTTGGGATAACTGACTGATTCAGGTAAAATACTGGCTGTCATTGATTCAAATGAAAAGACCTTGTATGATTTGAAGTGTATTAGCATACGATATAATGATGATTTAGATTTGCATAGAATCCAGGAGATGTAAGAATATATTAATATATATACACAGGATTTCCTATTGCAGGTGTTGGGCAATTAATTCAATGAAGATGACTTTATTTTTTGGTGAAAAATTTTATTCCGACGACCAGCTAGCGCTTCTGGTTTCGGCCACAGCGCTAGCTGGTCGTCGGAATAAAATTTTTCACCTAAAGTCATCTTTATTGAATTAATTGCATAACACCTGCAATAGGAAATAAACTTCCTGTGTATATATATAGATTTAGATTTGATTTAAACATAATAACGAAAAAAAAAATTTATGCAATTCACTAGTTGTATCACATTTCAATCATTGCTATTTTCTCACGTTATATTTGAATAATTGTGAAAGCTAAAAATACTATAAATCAATTTCATCTATTAATAAAATAAATGAATTTTTTTCTATTTAATTTCTGCAAATGACTTTGATTATAGGAATTTTGGCCTCGGAAAGATGCATACTGATTATGAAATATCAAAAATATGAATTTACAATGAATTGAATAATTGTGAAAGAGAGAACAGAACTCATGTCTTTGTTTTCTAAATGGGTTAAATCGGCTCGCATTGCATGCCTAAGTTTTAAAGTCATGTAGACCAAAAGACCTCCATATCTCTTCAATAGATTACAATTTAGACCAGATGTATATAAGATTAATATGAGAATAAATAAATTAAAATTATAGTGGAGAATTGGAGATATCAGCCAAATTGGGATTGTCCAGGTTAATAAAACTCCCAGAATAAGACGTTTCGGCCTGAATTTATTTGACCATCTTCAGTTATTGGGAATTATACACATAGTGCAAGTATACATGTGATCAAACCAGGACTCACATGTGTACTTGCACTAAGTCTATAATTCCCAATAACTGAAGATGGCCAAATAAATTCAGGCCGAAACGTCTTATCCTGGGAGTTTTATTATCCTGGACAATCCTAATTCGGCTGATATCTCCAATTCTCCACTATAATCACATCACAGCCACAACCTCAAAAAGCAATAAATTAAAATACCTGAAGAATAGCTTGAGAGGCTCGTTGTTTACCATCCCTTTTATTTTTACATATGACCTTCGCTTTATGGCGTCCGACTGTCATTGTAAATTCATGTTTTTGATGCCTCATAGTATTCATTTCATAATCAATATGCATCTCTCCGAGGCCAAAATTCCTATAATCAAAGTAATTTTAAGAAATTAAATAGAAAAAAATTCATTTAATAGATGAAATTGATTTATATTGATTATTATAAAAGTATTGTACTCGTATATATAAAATTTTTACTAATAGCAATGAATAATATGATACCGTTGAAGGCAGGTGAGAAGAATAGCATAGGGTGATGGCTCAGTCGTTTTTGCACAGAGTTCAGCTACACGAGGATCTTCGATTTTAACTTCATCAAAAAACTAAAAAAAAAAAAGAAAAAAAATATAATTAATAAAATAAAAAGAACTGGAAATTAAAATAGATACAGGGTGAAAAGATAAGGGTCAAGTAACAATAATGGCATTTATTTGATCTAATAAAAACGAAAATGTAGGAATTGATAGTTAATCACATTTTGTTATTAATTATTTATTAAAAATATAAATACTGTACGTTTTGACGACTCATTCTCAGAAAGGTCATTTTAGTTTTTGCTTGGGGCGATGGAGGGGGGGAGGGGGGAGGGCAAAAAAACTTTTTTACTTCCTGTGCTACCTAATTTATATACGGGACTGGGATGACCGAGCTGGAGCTCGGTGGTTTTTATTTTGATGAAATTGGGAAAAACTATAAAAGTACATCAGTAAAGTACTGTACTAGTATTCGAAGTCTCCCAAAGATAAGAGCTAGGGTTGTTTGTTTTGATTACCCGAAATAGAAATTTTTTAAATTTTAAATAAATTCGTAAAAATAATTTCGAAAAAATTAGAAAAAACAAAAAAGTACATACTTAAGTAAAGTACTAGTACTAGAAGTTTCCCAAAGACGGGGCTTCAACGCAATTTGTTTTGTTTACCAGAAATAGTATAGATTTAAAATTTAAAAGCAATCGTTAAATCATATTTGGAGAAAATTGGAAAAAACTAAAAAACTACATCAGTAAAGTACTAGTACCAGAATTTTCTCAAAGGTGAGACCTAGTCCAATTTCATATTGGTACCGAAAATATTATATATTTAAAATTTGAAAAAAATTGTTAGAGCCGTTTTCGAGAACTGATGTGCTTACAAATATTCATTGCTCGTTTAATATTATAAGATAAGATAAGATAAGATAAGATATAAACGTATATACAGTATACCTCATTATTTTTATATTATCTCAGGGGCTCAAATCTTGTGGGTACATGGATGGCAATTACGAGCTACCCTAGCTGGGACTAGCAGTACTTCTGTTCTTTGCATGCTGTCTCTTCCCTTCTATATTTTCAACAAATGTCAGCCCGTGCAATGGGCCGGCCTGTTTTATTCCTTCCCGGTCGCAAAAACCCATGAATGACAAATTATAGGGTGGTGATAAACTAAGGACCACGCACCGCAGGAATAATCAGGCGAAGAAAGAAGAAGATACCTCATTATTTTTATCTATATCATCTTACATACTTATTTATAATATTTATAAAGAGAGAATGAAATTGGTTGTATGTAGGGGCTAAATAAATAAATTTATTACGACCTGCTTAGAGGCACCAGTCCTCGGTGGCTAGGTCCAACAAACACAATACAAATTCAAATACAATAACAACATATAAAACAAAAGGAAAAAAATAAATAAATAAAATGTAGGTATGCCCATTAACAATCAACATGTTCATGCATTTCCATTGAAAGAAATAAAACAACTATAAAAAATTCGAGCAGGCCACGAGGCCAGGAGTAAATATCGCATTAGCCATCTCGACATTCGTCTTAAGCTGTTAAGGAAAACCTGGCCAAAACCTTAACAAGGATGGCATGACCTCTCTAGCTGAAGTATTATTCACTGCGTTCAAGAACTAAGTAACACAACTAGCACATTAGGACTTGACAAAATTTATTATAGATTTAATCATAGGGGGCAGAGGACTATAATCCCAAGTATTGACAGACAAACCGTTCCACAAATCAATTCCAGATCCTACAAACGAATGCTAACCTACATTCTTCAAGAATCTTGGCTTCTGAATTTTCCTCCTATGATCAACCCTACTATAATAATTTGGTTAGAGAAATCTACTCGATATCTCCTCCCAACTCTTCCGTTGAACAATACTCTTAATTAGGTCTGACATAAGTTAAATAAATTTAGGAATCCCCCCCCCCCCCCTCCCCCCCCCCTAAGGGACCCCCCCCCCCGGCCCCCCTTTTTTTAAAGGGAATAAACCTTAATAAAAAATAATACAAACCACAAAATTTTAATAAACAATGATAGTGAATTTGACTAAAAATATTAGTAGTGTCTCTTGAGAAGATGATGAAAATGAAATATTTTATTTAAAAACAGAACACCTCGTGTTTTTATTTTTAATTTCCCTTCTTGTTGGATACCAGGGGACGAAACATCTCGACCCAGCTAAAAGGTCTGAAGGCGCGACGTGGATCGCGTGTTATATATACGTATATGGGTCATTCTACAAAAATGGGTTAACTTTTGGGTCGAATTTGAATTGCATAATTTGTAACTTTGATTTCAATTATTTGTAATAATTTTGTTAGATAATAAGTTTATTTTATTGTATCCATATAGAAACACTCAGATTTTTTTATATTTTTTTTTTTTGTATTAACATATAAGCTCATCAGCCTCTTATGTTTAGTTTTACGGTTGAAAAACTTCCAAGGGACTGACGTTTTTAATATAAAACACAAAAAATCTGCTAATTGATATGGAATACTTTTTTTTCCTTTTATATATTAAATATAACAATGGGGAAAGATACCAAATCCAGTATATTGTTGAAATAATTATAAATAAATTTCCAAAATATTAATTACCAGGAGACTGACAAAATGAGTGTTTACCTGCTGTTTTTCGACACCCACACAATAAAAGAAAATAAAAGATAGCTAACGCCCGGTATTTGGGCATCAATACCATCTTAAAACAGATAGGCCCTAATTATTTTATCAACAGTGTATAAGATTAGATATTTTTCAAATTTAACATAAGCCAAGGGACTGACGCTCGAATCGAGGTAGGCGACTTTGAAATAAAAAAAATAATGTCGAATTCATCAAATAAAAATAATTTATTTAAAATCAAAATCAATTAACAAGACAATAAAGTATTTTAAATTGTAATACATGCAAAGAAAAGAAGTACTGCCAGTCCCAGCTAGGGCAGCTAGTGGTCGCCAACCACGTACCCACAAGATGTGGGCCTATGAGCAAAATAATGATATAAGTCTAATAGTTTAAAATAAATTTGCATTTAAATATTCAGTTTTTGAGCTGGTACATGCCAGGGGATTGACATTGTAGGGTTAAAAGAAGAATATTTTCAATAATTTTTTTTTTAATTTTTAATATTTATCATTTATATTATATTTCTATTAACTTTTTCTATTACCTGATGTTTAAAAAAAGTCAATATGTTTGGTAATCACTGAAATATTTGCATTTACGCGAAGTTAACCCATTTTTGTAGAATGGCTCATATAGGCCTATATATAGGAAATAGAATAAAAGATCCGCCGACCCCGCACCGCGGGATTAATAATGGAGTGGGCAGAAGAAGAAGAAGAAGAAAAAGAAGAGAGTAAAAGATAATAATCTTACTTGTAAGCCAGTGTCATGATCTTTTGTTTTAGTTATCCCCTGGCTTCCTCCAGATAAGAGTAAACTTCCCGATGTGGTCGTGGCGCCCTCACCTGTGCCAGAGGCACTGTTTCGATTGGCAGCGCCCGCCTGGGCAAGGATATCCCCTGTCCCTGGCACTCCACTATTTACGGCACCACGTCGTCCATCCTCTTCGATTTTATCACGCATTTCAGGTATCAAAATCTCTAAAGTAGCTTTCGCCGCTTCACTCTTAGCTTGCTTCTTGCTTGGCCCATAACCTACTCCGTATTGCATTTCGGAAATTGTGACTGTCGCTGCATAAGGAGTTGCCGCATTTTCTATGAACAAACGTATTATTATTAATATTTTAATTTACTTGAATGTAAAAAAAAATCTGGTGTGACTGGTCGCCCAGCACACAACTTTCAATTACCGAAGGTAAGAGCTTGTCACATCAGATTTTTTGTGACGACATATATTTTGTTTCCTCCTATAAAATTCTACGTCAAAAATAAATAAAATTTATAAACATGGGAAAATATTTATATTTTCTAACATTCCAATGCAGTTAAGCTTACGACGTAGAACTTGTCAATTTATTTTCCTTTGTCCTCATGATTTCCCGAGAATGGGATAAGATATCTGCCTCTATTTTTCCCAAAACATACTCTCTTCAACCTTCAAATTTAACATTAACAAGCATCTTCATACAGTTGAGACTCCACTACTTTTATTTATTTTTCTCTAGTTACTCCTGGTTGCATGTGACCATAGTATCATAGGCCTTTGGACCTTATGCATCCACTCAAAAAAAAAAAATTGATTTTTGAATTTTAATCAAAATCGTTGGAGCGAATTTTGAAAAAAAAAAGGTAAAAAATCTGGTGTGACTGGTTTTGTCGTGTCGACATATATTTAGCTTTCATCAGAACGGCACATTTGAATTCAAGATATAAAATGAAGGACTTAGTGGAAGATAGTCATAAGCCACAAAACATTAGTTTCGAAATATTGACACTTAAAGTTTGACTCAAATCAGCTACTTAATTTATAATAACTTTCTTACATAGGTAAGAGAAAGTAAAAATGAAAGTGAAAGTGTTTTATTTTAATAACCGCGTTTACAAGTGAAAATTAATTAACGTCACTTTTGCAATACATTCTAATCATGGGCGTGACTAGGGGAGTTTCAGGCTCCTCGCCCCAAGGAAAAAGAGTCAATATGGGGTCTTCCAGGCCCCCAGGAAGATGGCTGGTTCCATGGCCCCCAGCCAAATTCTCTAGTTACGCCCATGATACCAATACAAAAAGTGATTGTTACAGTGAACAGAGAGCGCCACACTTAAGTCCCCACCTGATAGCTAGAGGCTTAAGTATATGATATAGTATATGGAATATGGTGAAATAATTTTAAATTTGAAAAGGTATAATAAAATCATCTGTACCAGATTTTACGTTTTACCTTTTCGGTCATTAAAATTATTTCTCTATATACTATACCATATACTTAAGGCTCTAGCTATCAGGTGGGGACTTAATTGTGGCGATCACTGTACAAACCCTCACAGTTTGTACCATGAATTAGCAGTCACCCTATATTTACTAAATAAGACGAAATCCATAGGCTTCCAGCTTCATATATGTTTTTGAGAATTTTGAAGTTGCACTTAAGATTTAGATTGTCGTAAAATCTTATAATAGTTTCACCAGAGATCCTGCGTAAGAAATTTTTAATTTTACTTACTTGATTCCGAGTCATCAAAGTATCGTATTCAATATATAAAATTTCAAATATCCCAAAACTGCAGGGTCTATAGAGAATAAAAATATAATTTAAGACTCATGTATAAGATATTACAAAAAGCGAATATTTATTATACAGAAAATATTAATATCAATAGATAGTTAAATTATTAATACGATATGTTAAATTTTAAGAATTTTGAAAAGGCGCAATTTAAAACGAAATTGAAATGGATTTTAATTTAGACTGTCGCTTCCTTTTTTGCCCACTCTTTCAATAAGTATTTGTCATAAAAAAGAAAATGCTTACCTAATTCTTTAAACTGATAGCTAGGTTGTTTTTTCAATGCATGTTGCACATATTCATGAAGAATACAAACGTAACTTTTTCCATTTGGATTCATGATCCATTCTTTTTTAGCTCTATTTGAAGTTCCACTTCCATCAGAGTCTAAAAAAAACAAAAATGTTTAAGTAATTTTTATAATTATAAATTGGCAAAAAGGCAAATATTAATGCGCATTTAAAATTCAATGATAATTACTTGGCAACTTGTTAAACATCGAGAGGGAATTAATCAGTCAACAAAAATCGATTTTAAACAAGGCGAGCGAACAAAAAAATTTGTTAGGTTTAATAAACTTGAATTTTAAGTCAGTGATTGAGATTTGGCCTATCTGTTTTGTAAGGATGAAAGACATTTTTGTTTACAAACCTGGAATTTGTACAGGAAATTTAATAAGTTTAGTACGTTCTGGTAAAGTAGGTCGTTGTACTTGTTTTCGTTGTTTACGGTTTTTAATATATTTCCGTCTATCGGACCAAGATCTTAAAAAAAAACAAAAATAAAATTATTTTTTAATTATATTAATAAGTATATTTTCTAAAACACATTGATACTGTAGGGAGCTACTGAATATCGGAGGATGCCACTCAGGGTAAGTTATCTACCTCTGCATTCATTCTACAAATGAAAATGAATTTTTTTTAAATATGTGACCGTCCACTTGAAAAGGTACCAAATCACTGGGCTAAATTTTCAGGAGAGCCGACTTACTAAAAACTTAAAAAAATCCATTTTTTTTTTTTAATTACCGATTCTCTAGTTCTTCAGCATATATGATGAAATATTCGATTCCTCAGAATCGCTGTATTTTATATAAAAAATTGAAAAAACAAGACAAAGGTGAGATAAGAGAAAAGGGACCAAACACACTTTAAAGTCATTTTTATCAAAACTAGGTTTTTCGTAACCAAAATTTTAAAAATTAATTTCTTCCAAACAAAAAATCCTAAAAATACCGGCTTGCTCAGCAGGATGTGTTCTGTACCGAAAGCATAAAAACTTAATTTTGACCCCGATGAAGATTTGGAACCTTTTCATGTGGACGATAACATAAAAAAACAAATTCATAAATAAAGAATTATATATATCATGTGTTGGTCCATGAGGTAATTATGAAAGGTATTAAAGAATTTAATATTTATTAATTCAAACACTGCCGGGAGTAGAATCACGGATTGGAACTCGGTGTGCCCTAACCACTGGACCACAGAACGGCATTCGGTTATTTGATTTCACTTAGAATATTATTTTAATCAGCAGAAGAAATGGACCCAAATTCGAAGCCACAAATTTCTCCTGTTGACTAAAATAACATTCTGAGTGAATTCAAATACCCGAATGCCCCGGGTGGCGTAGTAGGTAGCGCGCCTACCTCCTATACCAAACGTCGCGGGTTCGGACCCAGGCAGTCCGATGATTTTATTTAAGCCATTTGGATACCAGATGGCTTAAATAGAAATGCCTGAACCCACAATAGATTAATATATATTACAACGGTTATCGTCAAAGTCTTAAATGGCCTAAGCTGCCGAAAAGACAGTGGAATGTGTGTGTGAGTGTGAGTGTGAATGAGAAAAAAGTGTGAATGTTAAAAAAAAAAAAAAAATACCCGAATGCCGTGCTGTGGTCCACTGGTTAGGACACACTGAGTACAAATCGGTGGATCCGTGGTTCGATCCCCGGTTTTGTCGACTATTTGAATTAATAAATATTAAATTGTATGAATTTTCTTCACCGCTTACAAACGTAATGTATATTATATTTATAATTTCTTATTTATAAAAAAAAACTTTGAAAATAAATAATATATAGACCCTGTTACGCATTAGTGTGTCAAGAGCCAGCTACCGAGTTTTGAGAAAATTAACAATAAAGTTTTTTGTTTTGATTAGATTATATATAATTTTTCTTGTCAATTGTGCAAGTAACATTAAATATAAATTTTTTTAGGACATATTTCATAAAAAATACTATTAATTATAGCATTTGAAACAATATTCCGTGCTTAACACAATTTTTAATTTTTTTTTGGCGCTTGACACACTAATGCATAACAGAGTCCATATAAGGAATTCTAAAAAAAAAAAAAAAAATTCCATTTATCTTTTATCCATTTATATTAAAATATTTATTTTACGGTTAAGGGAGGGGGAAGGGAAAACGATTGGCCAGTCTTCGTGGTTAACGGTGATAATTTGGTCATAGGTTGATGAAACGTTGTCGATGTATATATAGATGACTGGTTTTACGGGTCCCAGCCGAGTTTCAGCCATGCTTGGCATTGCTTCACTGAAATAGTCTTGGGGGCTGTTATTCTACTCCGCAGTCAGCCTTCTTTCTTTCACTGTCTGCTTCGGCACTTAGCCCATTAAGAATTGGATCCTTTGTGCCTGACAGCGAAATCCCAATTTCCTACTCCAGGAGAAGACTTAGGCGGTGGGTTTAAAAATATGGCTTAGGAATAAGGAGGAAATAATATTGTTTTTAATTTTCTTACTTGAATCGCATGACTTTAATTGTTTTAAATCTAAATAGACGCCTGCAATAATCACGAATTTGTAAAGCATTTAGACTTTGAGCTACTTTATTCTCTTGGGCAGTTTCAATTTTTGCTGAAGGCATAATAAGATGAGGAATTAAACCATTCTCTAAAAAATAATTGTAAATGATGATGAAATGATAAAATAAGTGTAAAGAAGAGTTTATAATGTGACAATTAACTTTTTCAATCTTACCGTTTTGTTGTTGATTTTCTTCCATTTTTTTTAAATTTTCAGCTTCTTGAGATAGAGCTCTTTGATATTGAAGACAAGGAATAGCCGAAAGTGGAACTTCATGTTTCTAGAAATGTATATATGTGAGTATATAATATGAAATTAAAAAAAAAATTATTACTCACTCCTAGCACTGCCTGGGCCTAAGAAATATGGTTTACTAAGAGTACAAACTCGACTTGACTTATGAAGATAAATTGGAATGCCACTGTGATGTGTGACCTGTATCCAACCCTCCGGGAGAACATCAAAATGATTTTGTACTAATTCTAAAAGAATCATTATTATTATTATTATTATAAATATTTAAATATTAAATAAGTTTGAAATTGTGGTTTTCAACTTCATTTAGCTCTAGAAATAGAATACCACTATTTCTAAATGCCATATTTTAATAAATACCTTCAAGAACAATTTTTTCTTTTTCTTCGTAGGGAGAATTGGGATTTATATTAAAATTTTTACTTCTTTTACCTTTAAATTTTTCGGGGAGACCTTAAAAAAGATGTTTAAATAAATTAGATTATATATATATATATACATGTAGACACAGGTTCTGGACTAGCCTGTAGGGGGGACAAATATTTTTTTCTTACATAACCTAGTTTTTTTTTATATATTCAGAAACTAGACTTCGTCCCGAGTAAAATGATTCTATATAATATGTATAACATCGGACCATTAGGGGGGGGCTCTAAGGGGAGGGGGGCAAATATTATATTTTTTTTTGAATAATGAGTGGGCAAAGTTGTGACATTTTTTTAAATCCAAATTTAAAAAAAAATGTATGAATGTGCATTTATACCTTCTTCAAGCATTGCTTCCAATTCATCTTCTGGAATATCAGTATCATCCGTGTAACTGAGTCTCAACCATCATCGCCTCGTTTTTTCCTTTTATCCTTTTCGATTCCATTCAATTCACTTGTTCCGCCGTCATTCGTCCTCAGGCTGTTCGTCGTAAATTCATCTAATACATCAAATTCTCGTAGACCGTCAGACTGCATTATATCCAATTGTTCGATCAGGAATATCATCTAATCGGATAAACGGTGTGGATTCAGAATCGTCCTCTTCATCCTCAACTGTTGCATCTTCTTCATCGGCATCCTCTCCCCCTTGGGATATTATTGATCCTTCTCTGTTTATTTTATCTTTTTCATTTTCTTGAGAACTGCTTGTAAAAAAGATTAAAATGATTATTAATTTAAAATACAATAGAGTAAAGTTTGAGTACATTAGTATACAAAGTCAAGTTAGTTAAGAAATTACATATTTATGGTTCCACCTCGCGCTGTGCGATCCAAAAAAGAAATATAGGCTCTATTCACACGGGGATACTCAAATCTCCGAGCAACTAGGATACTGGGTAGCGAAGCGACTCGACATGTGTAATCCAATGGCGCCATTCACACGGGGAAACTCCAGTCGCCGAGTATCGGCGACTGCGCGACTCAGTTGCCAAGAGACTGGACATGCAGGTCTCCAAGCTACTCAGTCGCCTGGTTTCCTCGATACTTTCCAAAAAAAATGCGCGAAAAAGAAACAAATCTGAAGCTAGTGGAGGAAATTGAACAATTTTGATTGAGTGGGAAGAGAGGGTAAATGTTTTACATAAAAAAAAATTTTAGAATTTTAAAATTTTAATGTTTAGCAAAAATAAAGATAAAAAAATTGAGAAATAACCCAAAATATTTATTTGTTTAAAATTATTTATTAATTGTAAACAAATAATCGAGTGTTTTATTTTATTTATTTATTTTTTTTTTATAGCAAAGTTTTTTTTTTTAATTTAAGGTCTTGGAGGCCATATTTATTCAAATTGAAAAAAGCAAGTTAACCAAATACAAACTATACAAAATTTTATTAACAATACCAGAGTAATTATTAAGAATAACTTTTTGTCCCTTCAAATATTGATGTTTAAAATTTGGAGGGAACTGAGTATGTTGATAGGATACTCGCGATTTAAGTAGCGGCCGTGTGAATATGACAGGCAACTACAGTCTCGAAGCTACCAGTCTCGAGTCTACTAGTCGACAAGTATCCGAGATTTGAGTATCCCCGTGTGAATAGAGCCATATATATATATATGGGTCATTCTACAAAAATGGGTTAACTTCGTGTAATTGCAAATAATTCAGGGACTACCGAACAAATTGACCTTTTTTAAACATCGGTTAATAATTTTTGGACACAAATGATCAATATTGAAATTTAAAAAAATTTAATGAAAATATTCGTCTTTTTAATCCTTAAAAGTCAGTCCCCTGGGATGTACCAGATCAAAAAGGGAACATTTAAATTAAAATGTATTTTAAACTATTAGATTTATATCATTATTATCCATATTTATATAATCTAAGATACTTTATTAAGCTTTGTCAAGTCATAAATTTTGATTTAAATAAATTTACATTATTTTTTTTATTTCAAAGTCTCTTACCTCGGTCCGAGTTGTGCATTTCAAATTCGACCCCAAAATTAACCCATTTTTGTGACCCAACCCATAAATTTATATGAATATAAATAGATATCTGTCAATATTCATATTACTTTAGGAAATAGGATCTTGCTAGATTATTACTAGATTACTCCCTACATGTAAACAATTGAAAAAAATCAAATAAGCCTACATTGTGTTTTTGGGTATGACATATAATAAACTACCAAGTTCACTCCGAAGCTCTATTACCTTTTAATGAGTATTCTATGTTGATTTATTATCTAATATAATTAATACCTTGGATTATTGGAATTAATCTGCCTAAATGGGCACCCAGAAGTGCTGGGAGATGATGGCTGGCCTCCAATTGAAGCAGATGGTATTTGGTGTTCCTCTTCTTCTTCATCAGTTAGTGAATCACTTCGTTTTCGTTTATTTGATATTGTTGGTGATGATGGCATTTTCTTAAAGAAAGCTAAATGAAAAGTAAAACTCAAAAAAAAAAAATCTAGGAAATTTATTAACACAACATAATATATGAAAGAGGGAAAATGGAAGAAAAGTTGAGTCAAGCCAAGGCATATTTAAAGACAAGTTCAAACCTTGGACAAGGCTCAACTTTTGTTTTTGTTTTAAAGAAAACAAATGGTGTGCATTTGTCAGTTGACTTTTATCCTCAAGAGATTAGACGAATAGTGCCAATCCTGGCATGGTTTATCGCCAAGCGCCAACCTAGAAGCCTTTGTGAAAGCGGCCCTTCAATCTCTAACATCAATGGGAGAAAATATTTTTAATAAAAAAATGTATATTATAATTTGTGAGGGAATAGAAGGGACTTGCTTATCAAATCGAGGCTTTCTAGAGTCGGTCCGCTATGGCTTGATCCACGCCAGAGGCCTTGTTCTAAGTCCATGACGGAGTTCCATTTGCAAAGCGCTTCCGAAGGGAGAGTCGATCCTCTTCTTTACAGAGGGATCGATGAAGGACAAGAGCAACAGATCATTTAGGATTTAACAAAACAAAACAACCTAGTAAGTAATCCAAAGAGAGATGATTTCATCTTTAAAAAAAAAAGTGTTTGAAATCAATTAAAATAAAAAAATATCTATTTATCTTCTAATGTTTTATTTATTATAGTATTCTTAATCAGTGAAGTCAGTGGCTGTTTTTCTATAGACAGGAGAAGGAGCAGAGAAATCGGAGGCTTTTATTTTTGGCTGCTCCTTCTCCTGTTTATAGTATTCTAATCAAAATATTATATTAATAGTTTGAAGAAAAAAGGGAAAATTAATGTTTATTAATATGGCATATTTTATATCTCTATATAGAGAATTATATAAATAAAAATAATTGTTTGTAACA